>MLYV02001126.1:0-86006 GCA_001913855.2 Hermanssonia centrifuga
CCCCCCCCCCCCCCCCCCGCATGCTTCAAACACACCAGACCTTCTACAGTGTTTGCGTACAACACTTTTTCAATCTCCGACTGGCTTGTCCGGTTTGTTCGGTCCATATGCCCCCCTGCGCTGTGAAGGTCTGGGTACGAGACTAGGAGTCTGGGTGATTCACACCTTTTGAGCCCCATTCAGCCCAAAAAGGATGGCCACCGGCCAATGTGATGCGGGCGTCTATGAGTGCCTGCGTCAGATCTTAAATTAAATCCCTGGAGGCCTATTCCCACCTGTGAGGATTTCCGGGGTCCTACCCCAAGTCACAGTCAGTCACATGTAACAATTCCGCTCCGAGTGAGCTCACACGGCCAAGTTCAAACTGTTCATGGCGACCTCAACTACAGCCTCCCAGGAAGAGCTTAAGGCAGCGAGAGTTCCCCTTGGATGGAGGGACGGCTGCTCCGCGTAAGTCTATAACACCCGATATTTGTTGGCTCTGTTCTGACTGTAGACCCTATCCTTCCATAATCGTTGGGAATACAGTCTCCTCCTTCCTTTGAACGTCTGCCGGAAGGAGAAATACTATCTTCCGTGGGAGTGCGAGAACGAGAAACATGCTTACGAGAAGTGAGTATATACGAGTGTCACTGTGTTTTGCGTTCTGACGGCGGATGTTTTGCAAGGTGTCAATACGACGAGTGAGTTAACTCAATTACTCTGTTATTTGTAATAATTCACTCATAGATCACTTGTAGTTATATCCGCAGAATGAAGCTATTGGCAAAGCAGAAGGCTGCAGCGGCGGAAGAGTAGATTATTTTGTCAACTAGACATGGTTACATGAAAGTCCTTATACGAACGGCGTCCAGGAACTATGAAATCTTGCCCAAACGGGCTTCCCAGCCAGATATTTCTTTTTGCACGCGAGCGACCACCTCGTCCATAGACGTCGCTTTTCCGAAGGCATCAACGAACTGGCCATTGGGATCCATGAAGTAGAAGAATATGGAATGGTCCACCAGATAGTCGTCGGTTGCTTTCGCGCTGGGCGGGGTAGAGAAATACACGCGATATGCCTTACATGTGGCTTTGACCATGTTGTAGTCCCCTGTAAGGCCGACAAGACGGGGATGGAAGTCTCCGACATATTTTGCGACTTGCTTGACCGAGTCTCGCGCAGGGTCTACCGAAATAAATATAGGTTGGACTATGGGACCATATTGTTTCTCTGAATTTGTCCAGCACTGCTTAGTTTGGTGAGAATGTGAGATAGACAACGGAATACGCACCTAGTTTCTCTACGGCATCGCTCATCTTATCAAGCTCCTCCGGACATATATCGGGACAGTTTGTGAACCCGAAGTAAATTAAGCTCCATTTGCCCAGTAGATCTTTCTCGGTGAACGTTTTACCGTCGTGTGTGGAGAGGCTGAAAGGACCGCCTACGTTCGGTCTCCCAACTTGTTTATCCTCTAGCTCCTTTTCTGAGAATAAGTGAATATATGGTGTACATGATGGAGAGGCATAAACGTACGCCGTTCCTCGATCAACTTCTGCTTCTCATATCGGAAGTAAAAGAATAGACCGACGCCTGTAGCTGTGAACAAGGCTGCGGCTTTGGGAGTGAAGACCTGGATATTATAAGGACAACTACTCCTGGTACATGGCAGTGTAGCTTACGCCAACAGCGGCTCTGTCCTTGCCACCTTGCGGTAAGCCTTCTTGGCTCTTCGCTGGAGAGGATGAAGAAAACGTCCGAGACACATTTATAGCCGGCGACAAGCGAGTTCGATGAATAAGAACGCTACGTTGCGTATTGAGACATGGTCGACCTAAAGTTCTACGAGCGCAGGAAAGCAAGATGGGTGACATGAGAGATGGCCTCGTTTGGCGCTCTGCGAGAGTTTCATGCACCGTAAAATATAATCACTCCTACTGCGATCATTTACGAAGCTAAAATTGCTATAATATTCTTATGCCAAAACACTCTTCATTGCGACGGAGCTGATTACAATTTCGTTGACAACATATTTCTCTTTCGGCCCTGCCCCCTTCAGAGCAGGATCGTTATTGAGCTTATTATACTGCAAGACAGACAGTAATAATGCATGTACGAAAGCACCACGGGTATTACGCACCTTCTTTACATTTCCCCAATCTGTGATATTTTGAAGGTCGCTAATTGGAACCAGGTCGCCTTTGACGACGGATTGCATTTTTGTCTTAACGTCTGTGGTTGAATTTGCTATTCGCACGACGAAAACCGCCGTAGAGTCGTCGGACACTCCATAGCGTCGTATTGCCTCGGAAATCTAAGCATAAGGTTGTTGGCTATAAGCTGTTCAGCGCCCATGATATACGACCCATACATTATTACTTGGATTAAGAATCCAAAGCACCTCCGAATGAACAGTCTTCGTACGCAAAGATTTCTGTATATGGGCCACGGCGGCATGATAGATAGCGGTCTGTAAGTGTAGACGACTACAGATCTAGGTACCAATGAGCGTTGGCAAGAGTGCAAGAAGAGAATAATACTCACAAGTCGAGCATCGATGAATGCGAAGTTCATGATTTCGCGTTCGTGCTCGCCTTCTGGACCCGTCATACTAACGGCTTTGACCAGGCGACTGCGAATTTCGGCTGCATTAGAGACTCGGTCGAATAGTGCAATGTAGACTGTCGAAACGTCTCGAGGGAACTGCGGGTAGCTGAAGCTTTCCATCACCGTCTCTGGCAAAGGGAGCAAGCGTCTACAAAGCACAGCTTGCCTCTTGCTCACACTGACCTTTCTCAGCCTGCTCACCATTCCTTTTTCCATCGCTCAGGGTATCACCCCCGTCGTGTTAGTACTCTCGTTGTTATGCAGCTTCATACTCTGTTTTCGCAACTACCCTGCTCGCTCCTAATATCTTCTCTCGTACTTGCTGTCATCGCTGCCCCAGTTGAGTCGGTCGAACTCCAGGTACTGACTCCGGATGATTTCCAGGAAACCATCTCAAAGGGCGTGTGGTGAGTTTCGCTCCATATCCCTTCACCCTCTGTCTTAATACTGTGCAGGTTCATTGAACATTTCTCTCCTTATTGCGGACACTGTCGTCGCTTCGCCCCTACGTGGGAGCAGTTAGTAGAAGAGAACCAAAAGCAGCAAAATCCAGGTATTCACCTCGCACAAGTGAATTGTGCTATCCATGGAGGTATGTCTGCTTCCCCGAACATCATCTCTACTTACTAAGGCCTAGATAGATCTCTGTAACAAAAATAAGGTGGATGGATATCCACAAATGAACCTCTACCGTGACGGCGAATTTGTCGAGACATTCAAGAAGTCTAGGGAGATAGATGTTCTTCGCGAGTACCTGACTGCGCATGCTGAGGCTGGCTTTGTGGCTCGAACGCCTGAGCTTACAGCTGCTGAGGACCGTACGGCCGCAGAGCTGCCGTTACCATCCAAGACATACAATCCAACTGGTTCAGTATCTGCGCTGGACGAAACATCATTCGAAGAGATGATCAAGGAAGGTCATGCATTCATCAAATTCTATGCTCCTTGGTGCGCCTCTTTATTCCGATATTTCTTGAGGCTGTTAACTCTTCGCAGGTGTGGGCATTGCAAGAAATTGGCTCCCATATGGGTGCAATTAGCTAAGCAGATGCGTGATAAATTAAACATTGCGGAGGTAGATTGTGAGGCGCATAGCTCAATATGTAGAAGCCAGGGCATCTCCGGTTATCCTATGCTTTTCTATTATGGTGGAAATGGCAGTGGAAAAACGGAATACAGTGGTGGGCGGAAACTTGAACAACTGAAAGCGTTTGCAGAGAAGGTTTCAGGCCCGTGCGTATCACCTTTGATCGCACCCGTCTTTATCACTGACCTTGCATGACGGTATCAAGTGCAGTGCAGGAGCTCAAAGACGAGAACTTGGAGGATGAAGTTACCGCACATCCTGTGATATATCTGCTTCTCCATCCTGCATCTGATAATAAGCCGTTGGTGAGTAGAACCCCACAATCTCGGTATGTTTTCGTCGTTGACGTTTCAAACTAGAATCAAGTAGTGGAAGCGTCTCACGTTCTGTTTGGCTCTCCACCAGTATATGTTTCTTCTTCTCCATCGCTATATGACCGCTTCAATGTTCCGCCATCCACCTCGCTAGTTCTTGCTTTCAAGGACCGTGATTTCTCAGCCCCCGCTGCGACCTATCCCCTTTCACATTTCTCAAATGCAAATGACCGCAAGGATCATTTGTCGAACTGGGTGAGTGTCAATCATATCACTGGTATATGACCTTACACATGTCAGCAGTTGCTGCGCAACCGCCTTCCTACGAACATGCCCCTTGACTCGGACTCCTTCCAAGAGGTGATGAATGCTCCTCACAAACCCCTTGTCGTTATCGCTGCCGCCTCGCAAGTCGACCTTGTGCGGACTGCCGATACAATCAAAGAGGTTGCTAGACGTTGGAAGGACAGCAAGGCTGAAGGCGATGTAGTATTTACATGGATGGATGCTGATAAATGGTCCAGCTGGTTGAAAAGTATGTATGGAATTAAGGCGGGTTCAGCCGTTCACGTTGTGGTAGCCAATCACTCGGTGGGTCTACGCGCGATTCAGTTCGCAGATTACTTATAATGCTATTGTAGCGTCTTGTTTACTACGACACCGATCAACATGGCGAAAAGATCAAGCTCTCGGCTAATAGCATACTATCCGCAATCAGTGGTGCTCTCAGTGGGACCACACCGTATAAGCACTCTGAAAATATCGTGGAGCGACTGGCCAGGGTAGGTCTTGTCGTTGCTAGAGTTACCTTCATGTGCTGATGACCTCCGCAGTATCTGAATGACAAACTTGTTGCGATCGAGTCTCTCGTTTCACATCATCCATGGGGTGTTACCTCCTTCATACTTGCGGCAGTCGTTTGCATAGTTCTGTTCCTGAAACGACTGATGTCGGAGGAGTATACTTTAGCTGATGAACTTGCGCGAAAAGCTCGCTTGGATTAAGATGTTATTTGTATTTATATTCATTATGATAAACAGCGGTCCTCCAGACGAATAACGATCTGCCAACAAGTTGAGCAATCTAGTATAATCGAACGCGGACATTACTACTATACGAACTTGGGACTCTGATTGGGGTTGGGTTGGTATGATACATAAGGTTATGCAAGAGTTAGAGTACAAAGCATTGCAGACAACAAAGCACTGGTAAGACCGAACGACATAATTATGATGAGATGGGCGACGGGGTTGAGGTAGGTGAAGGAGCTTGAGCTGCTTGGCCCCACGGTGATACCGAATCGTCTAACATGATCCCACTGATCCGATGGTAAACCGGAGCTGGGAACCCCCTAGGATCGCGGAAACACTTTATGTTAAACTCGAACTGTACATTCGAATATGATCGACATACCTGGCCTGTGCCCTTTCTAATAATGCCAGTGCGCTGTTGCGATTGCCATTGCGTAACTCTGCACGAACCATCGCCTCCCAAGTAGATGGCTGACAAAGATTTAGATATATCTCTTATATATTATATAAGAACTTACCTCGCGATATACTGGGGAGTTCGCCAACCCATTATTCGTACTAGGCGTTGCATTCTCATGGGGAGCGTGATTGTTAGGAGCCGCTACTCCTTCCGGAGGGTCAGAGAGGCTTTCAAATATCTGTCGAGCCTGCTCGATGTCACCGGCAGTGGCGTAACCCTTGATCAACAAATTTGCTATGTACGCCGTCATATGAATGCCGTAGGATGATAATTTTGAGGTGTAGACCGGTATCAAATCTGTTCGGCGAAGCGTGACGAGAACATTGATGAGGGCCTCAAACACAACGGCGTCAGGCAATCGAGCCCCGGACTGCTGCGTGCTGGGGTGGTCTGGGATGGAGTCGAAGATTTGAATTGCCTTATCCAGATCTTTGCGGACGCAACCCCACGCGTTAATGAGAGCGGCCCAGTGAGTGCCTTGTACAGCCAAGCTGGGATCGTTCAGTAGACGATTGAATACGTCTTCCATTGCATCGATGTCCACCGGCTCTATGGTACCATAGGCATCGATCAACAACTGAGATAGGACATTATGAGATTGGTACATTGAAGTTATCAAGGCTAACAACGTACCTTGTAAGTGTGAGCCGTTGGTTTTATCCTTGACTGAAGTAGTGCATTGTAATATTTCAGTACAGCCTCGCGGTCCGGCTTCGTGTGCGTGTATAATTGCATCATGGTATTGTAAGGCGGAACTCTTGGTTTGAAATTTGGCTGCGACGTCATCTCTCCAAAGAGGATTTCAGCGGATTGCACGTCTCCGACTCGACAGCACGCTGCAATCACTGCCCCGTAAGTGACTGAAGTGGGTGAAACTCCCCGGGTTCGCATCTCCTGGAACAGCTCCAAGGCATGGTCAGCCTTCCTAGCTTTTGCAAGCTTCGAGATGGCCGTGTTGTAGAGATAGATATTGGGTGCGACTCCTCGGGTGACAGCTTCATTGAAGAGTGCCATAGCATTCGACGTATCATCCGTCGTATCCTTCACATACTGTATGAGGGCCCCATAGGCGTCGGCAGACGGAGATCCTCCTTGTCCGATAATCCGCGCTCGATGAACATGGGCAGCGTCGATGTCTCCAGAATGAGCAAGAGCTATAATCATGTGATCTTCGATCTGGAACCATCCAATCGACTGCCAATGCTTGTCCTGTTCCAACGACGCCAATACGAGTTGAGCCGTAGCGTACAAAGCTTTGACTTTCTCTTTTTCACCCAATCTCCCCAGTGCGTTTATGAGTCTTCCGATTACCTCAGGACTAGGATAGACACCCATCTGCGCGCCGCTCTCGAAACGCTTGTAAGCCATCAGGGCTGACACTTTTCGGTTTTGGGGATGATGCTCATCTACGAATTTGCTGTGGTATTGGTCGATATGAGCGCGCTCAGTAGGGGTAGCATGGGCTAAGGGTGGCGACGATGATTCGGATGACTGTACTCTAGCTTGTTCGAGTGCGGACAACAGGCTTTGGAAAGCAGGCCCCAATTGCCGTAAGGTGCCGAGGACTTGCTCCTTGTCGTGACGTGAGACGAGCAGGTCTGTCAAACGACGTTGGAGAATCCGGTCCAATGAATCGAGCTCGATGCCACAGCGGGCCATCTCAGCGAAGATTACAAGAACTTCGACATATCCTGAAGGGGCGTCTTGGGATGAGCTCTCCCCCAGCTCGCAGTTGGCGTGCAATAGGAGAGCCCACTCCTCTGATGTCAGAAGATCCCTGTCAGAAGGAGATGAACGCGAATATACGTCCAGATAATGTTGGCTGACTGCCTTCGATGGCGCCATACCCACTTGCATGGACAGAGTCGCCAGACGCATGGCAGTCTTAATCGACCAGACTGGGACGGTATCAGGGACAAGAAGGCCAGTGACCGTTTGAATGAAGTCTCGGACGGCTTTGACTCTGTACTGCGCATTGGAACTCCCTCCGTTCGCCTCCGCTGCCCGCACAGCCGATAGTACGGATTTCGTAGCCATTTCTGCAACCTCCAGAGCTCCATCCACATAGCCAAGGCGAACATACTGGTTCACGAAGCTATGATATATATCCCTCGTGGTCTCCATGTCAAAAGTCAAAAGCTCCGGAAGCTGTTGTAGCAGCGGGATAACGATGGGTTGGAGTAATTCTAAGGTTTCGAGGGCATGTATATTCTCTATCTCCGGATGAGTCTCAAGGTAACGGAAATTGACCCGCGCAGTATACAAGATGTCTCGGGGATGCAGTGATGAGTGGCCGGCTGACATAGAAATTTTGAGTAGTCGATTCATGTCCTCAACCATGCCGTTCGCTCCCAGACCCTCGATGATACTCGACCACGCTCCTGCATCTGGCTTGGTGGGAGCCAGGACAGGTTGATAGACATCCACCACATTGCCAGACTGTAGAAGCAGTCGATCGAACCAGGCCAGCGCACTCTTGATGTCTCCGGATTGACAGAAACCACTGATGACTCGCGTGAAGGTGGAAGAAGAGGGTGGTGGAATATCCCCAGGTCCGAAGGAAACGCCCGCCGTAGTGTCCATCATTTGCTCCAAGAGCCCGAGTGCGTCTGCAGGCTGACCGCAGACAAAGTAAGTCCTGATCATCTCGTTCCAAACTAATATAAACGATTTCTGCCAATCCAAGAGCTGCTCCTCGCCTTCCGGTGTATCTATCTTAGATTGTTCCAGGGAGAAACGGTTTGCTTTCCCGGCCTTTTTGAACTCTTCGAAAACCTCCTTGGCACCCTGAAGATCGCCAGCATTTGCGTAGGTCTGGATTAGATATCTGAAGATATCGGGAGTAGGCTTGAGGTTGATGCATTTTTCAAAGTGCGAAAATACGTGGATAGCCGCGTCTACGTTGCCGTGGAAAGCACAGTTGCGTAAAAGACCGGTATATACACCGGCATAAAATTGAATCCGCGGAATAAGACATGCAGCTTGGAACAGAGTTAAGGAGGAGCCAAAGTTGTTCTCTGATCGTAACTGCGCGATACGCTGTTCGTCGCCGGATTGTGACGCGCTTTTATCGAGGCCTGCAGAAGTCCGTCGCCACATGCGGTTCTCTATGTGCCTGATGGCTTTGGAAATTTCGAGATCGCGGTCGGAAAGAACTTGGATGAGTAGGCAATACGTCCGCGTATTTGGCACTATGGAGCGGGCAATCATTTCGTTATAGGTCTCAAGGATGAGATGAAGTGGTTCTCCTTCATTCCGGATTTTGGACAATGAGTATAAAGCTGCATTGTAGAGGGCTGGGCTGGGCGTGGGGGAAGACCGTAATTTGGCGATAATCTCGAAAACCTGAGTTGTATCGCCACGGACTTGTGCGTCCCGCAAACTAAGGTACCATGCCTTGTTAGCATCGATATCCGTATGTTCGAGATCGTCCTCCAACGGCTCAGACAAATCTGACTCCGTCTCTGGTGTAGATTTTTCCGAAGTGATAGGTAGAGGAGGTGCTGCAAACGCGTGACGAGACCGGGCATGTAACTGCACAGTCTTCAGGACACCAATCCTGCCAAGTTGTTCGTCACGTTCCTGACTACTGAATGACAGGCTGTGGCTCTGAGCTCGTCGACGGCGTGCAGGCTGAGAGGTGACGGGAAGAGTAGGAGTACATTCGTCTACATCGTCGAAGGGTCCAGCATCAGAGGTATGTGAGACCGACGGGTCTATGAGGGTAGCTGCCCTGCCGATACCCTAAAATAGAACGAGAAGTTAGAGAAAATACATCTCCGAATTAAATATGATATATTGGCATACGTACCGTGTTTCCAGAGTGAAAACGGCTGCTAGAGTGGTACTTGGCACCTCCCGCACCGGTTCCGTTGCTACCACGTCCGGAACTGGATGAACTAGGCCCAGTCCTTACGCTAAGATTACCAGCGGCGGACGAGGGGCCAGATGATGATTGTAACTGAAGGACATTACGAATAGTATGGCCAGTCTGGTTTTGTACGGCGGCGACCGCACGGGATGTGTGATGGAGGATCTGGTTGGCTACTTTGGGTAACATGGCGGACGTGACAGTCCTGAGGGACAGACCCTCTTAGGAGTGGTCTAGTGGCTCGTAGTCGGTGCACAGTCTAATAAGACGTGAGGGGATGCATGTGAACCGGCAGCAGCGAGTCCTCAAAGTTGAACAAATTTCACCCGTACCTCCCCGACCAATCACCGCCTCTTTCCTTTTATGGAACATTCCGCCGCACCGACGCGTGGACTCGGCACAAGCCGACGCGGCAGAGCAGCCCTTGCCGATCACCTGCGTCTATGTGCTGGTGCGAAGACAAAGTATGTATGCAAAGCAACGAAGTAAGGTACATAAGAGAATGCGTCAAGTCCAAGTCTTTCACTTCTTCTCTTGACTCTTGTCTTCGTCAGTCGGTCCTTTCATACTCATCTCGATCGCCCTTGCAATTGCCTCTTCCTCTGACATCTCCTCGTCCTCATCTCCGTGTTCTTCCATCTCAACATCACGACCTTCTGAGAGTGCCAAGGCATGCCTAAGCATAGCCTCTTCCTCGTCATCCGTAGGTTCTGCGGGCTCCGTAGACGTTGGCGCCGGTCCTTCCACTGATCCGGATGAGGTTGGTGGGGCTTCGCCACTGGCTTGAGCCATTGCATCTTGACGAGCCCGTTCTTCTGCCATAGACATACGCAGTGCCTGATATCATGAATGTGAAATTGTCATATTAGACGGTATTTGAAGGCATACCATGGCGAGTTCTGGATCAAGACTTGGGTCAACGCCAAATTCAAAGCCACCAGCAGCGCCCCCAGTGGAGGGTCCAGCGGTGTCCCCCATTGCTTCCTCTGGAATGCCCCGGTCCCCGGCCAGTATTGGGGAGGATATCACCATGTCTGATAGCAGATGGATGCCAGGAGGCACAGTCAAGAAATGGCTGACATAACGACGTCAGTAACACTCGTGTAAACGCGATCGAGCTGTTCACCACTGTCAACTACCAACTGAACGGTAGCTTGTAGCAACAGTTGACAAGCACTTTGAGCTAATAAGTGGTGATGAATCATGTACTTACGAATTGTCCCCGCTCGACACATTGTCCACAAATGCTTTTAGCACACCACTCTCCATTTCGTCGATCCCTTCGCCAAATGCAATAACATCCACAGCAACATTATTCTTCTTGAGCTTCTTGGCCAGTTTTACCATGTTCTTTTCGTCTGCGCCCTGACCGACAAGTGGCGATCCGATGAATATGATAATGCGTTGCCGGAGATTCTTGTTCTGTCTGTGTTTCAGGGCAAGTTGTGCCACGGAGATCGCGGTTGGAAGGTCGGCTGTACCGCTGACTTTACTCGACGCAGAGTGTATAGCTTGAAGAATTTGACCGAGGTCCTTGGTATTCGTTACCAGTACCTCTGGTCTACACATAGAATCAAAAATGTTTGTTTTAGATAGACAACATAGCAAACGCATACCCCTTCCCCGCAACAGTCATAAGTCCAGCCAAGTTCTCTGGGTTAGAATCTGTCTTGGTTTGGAAGACGGTGGTGACAGCGTCCTGTTGGGCTTCAAAGCGGGTCGGCTGGTAATCTCCATTCCGCATGTATTCTGAATTGTCGATGAGGATCATGGTGGCTTCGAGAGGCATTTTGCCCGTAAGATCTTGGTCGTCGAGGGTAGCGTTGAGGAGAGATGTAATTTATGGAGGTGAGCGTAGGTGCGAGTCGAATTACGCTGACGCGTCGTGAATGTTTGGCTCGGATAAACAAAACGCGTTCGCTGTTCGGGCCGGAGTCTCTCGAGTTCCTTCGTCGTTGTCGACAACCTCCGAACTCGCCGTTCTCAGTATCTCATTTATATAATGTATGCCAGGTTGTTAGGGACACTGCGATATGAATGAAGCGTTCCCTCGCAGCTACCCCACTTTCACGTTGCATCCTTTTTGTACCGGTCTAGCCGCCTGCAGGATCATGCGTACAAGTACCGTGTCTTCGGCCAGGGCCTCCCGCAATTTCACTCCTAACCCTCACACGACTTACATTCCCTGTTGATCAGAGGTTGACACCTTCGGTACCATCTATACATTCACCTTCATTACAATTGCAATGGGTCGTTGGACACAGTACGAGGTGGGTGGCGAGCGTTACAGTCGATTTTAGAGCAAATTACAGATTGTTATATACAGGAATCTCAGGCCACCCCAGAGGGGATGGAACGGATTGGTTATGATTCCGACACACACCGCTACACCTTTCGTCAGGCAGACGGCTCCCTGTATGAAGGTAGTGAATATGGAGGGGATCTGAGGCTTGTCTCTCGCCCTTCTTCGTCTAAGTTAGGTAGGTATCCTATTTGACCTCGTGCTCATCTCATTGATTTGTTGGGTTGTAGACGATGAACCTATTCGGATGTTTCCAACGCGAGGACGACCGCCAGTACCTGTAGCACATACTCCGACCTCCCAAACTACATTCGCAGACATCCTGCCGTCGCATATGATCGCCGTAGCCCCACCTATATCTCAGCCTTCCCGGAGACTCACTATAAAGATAGCATCGCCTACTGTCGCATCTCCCACGCGTTCTCAATACTCTCCTGGACTATCCCCTAGCAGCAGTGCGCGCTCTTTGTGGGGCATTGTAAGAAGCAAAACGGTCCCCACGAGGATGCGCGATGTAGTGGAGACCGCTGTGCGCCGCTCTTCGACAAAGAAACAAAAAGATACAGAAGGGCAGTACGAGCGACTTTCCAATGATCGTGTGCGACCACAGGCACCATCGAGTAAAGCTAGTGGACATGCAAAGCGGTCCACTTTTTCATAGAACGATTAAATACGTTGTGACACTACTTTCTCTTCCGACGTTGACACTGATGTATGTGATTATGTACTGTATCATCTCATTGTGCTTGTATTCACACTGGCAACTGCGTTCCCATGTGCTCTGCCTGTTAATATTGTGAGCGTATTGGAAGAGATCCGAAATCAGGCGAAGTCCGCAGGAGCTTGCCCTAAATCTGATCGGATAAGGAATTGATGTAGCATAGTCGATGGCAGCACAGCTCATCGCCCTTTGCCCAAGCCCCTCATCGTTGAACTCGTTCTCAAAGGTCAGTAACATAGTGAATCCACTGTCTCAGCCATCCCCCACAGCGGGGTACTGACGTTGTCGCTATGTAACTCACTTCTGTGCAACCGTTGTCTGATTGCGCTATCGACAGCTCATTCCGACACATCCCATCTTCTACATCTATCCTAACAACTAGTACATTACAATGGAGGACGAAGTCGCTGCTCTCGTGCGTTGGTTACCAACCAGCATTTGATACATTCATCTCACCTCTGTTCGTTATCGCAGGTTATCGACAATGGTTCAGGCATGTGCAAGGCTGGCTGTACGTGGCATATCTTGTAGCTCGCGACATTAACTAATCTGTCCCCTATACAGTCGCTGGTATGAATCATATACTCTGATGACTCTGGTGAGCTCTAAATATCTGTATAGGCGATGATGCCCCTCGTGCTGTGTTCCCGTAAGTCTAGATTGACGTGTCGTCCATGTCTTGTTCTTATATTCATTCTACAGCTCTATCGTCGGTCGCCCACGTCACCAGGGTGTAATGGTTGGAATGGGCCAGAAGGACTCCTACGTAGGGTATGCATATTGCTATTATATCGTCGTTTATATCTGACACGTAGTTGCGGCTAGTGACGAGGCCCAGTCGAAACGTGGTATCTTGACCCTCAAGTACCCAATCGAGCATGGTATCGTTACCAACTGGGACGACATGGAGAAGATCTGGCATCACACTTTCTACAACGAGCTTCGTGTTGCACCGGAAGAGCACCCCGTCCTTCTTACCGAGGCACCTCTCAATCCCAAGGCTAACCGTGAAAAGATGACGCAGATCATGTTCGAGACCTTCAACGCGCCGGCGTTCTATGTCGCTATCCAGGCTGTCCTCTCTCTCTATGCTTCTGGTCGTACAACTGGTATCGTGCTCGACTCTGGTGATGGTGTCTCACACACTGTCCCGATCTACGAGGGTTTCGCGCTTCCCCACGCTATTCTTCGTCTTGATCTTGCTGGTCGTGATCTTACGGATCTCCTTGTCAAGAACCTGATGGAACGTGGCTACCCCTTCAACACCACCGCCGAGCGTGAAATCGTCCGTGACATCAAGGAGAAGCTGTGCTATGTCGCCCTCGACTTCGAGCAGGAGCTCCAAACTGCCGCGCACTCTTCTGCTATTGAGAAGTCGTACGAACTCCCCGATGGTCAGGTCATCACCATTGGCAATGAGCGGTAAGCGTGAATACCCTAATACGTCAGTATACCGAACTCATTTGTCTCCAGATTCCGTGCGCCTGAGGCCCTGTTCCAGCCCGCGTTCCTCGGTCTTGAAGCTGCTGGTATTCATGAGACGACGTACGTAGCTTCTATTCGGCTGTCAGCTTGTAGTAATGGAAGGCTAATCTGTTGCGTCACAGGTACAACTCAATCTACAAGTGTGATCTCGATATCCGTCGTGATCTCTACGGCAATATTGTCCTCTCCGGTGGTACCACCATGTTCCCTGGTATCGCTGACCGCATGCAGAAGGAGCTCACTGCTCTCGCTCCCTCAAGCATGAAGGTAAGTACCACATCCTCAGATGCATTTGCAAAGGCTGACTAGTGTTCAGGTCAAGATCGTTGCTCCTCCTGAGAGGAAGTACTCCGTCTGGATCGGTGGATCTATTCTCGCGTCTCTCTCTACCTTCCAGAACCTCTGGTGCTCAAAGCAAGAGTACGATGAGTCCGGCCCTGGCATTGTCCACCGCAGTACGTATTATTTTTAATCATCATGTTATGACATTCTCTTACAAATCTGGTGTCTGTCAGAGTGCTTCTAAGCGAAGAAAAAGTGAAAGAAAGTTTAATGTTGTTGACGATGTAGTAGAAAGCCCTCTTACGCTACGCCACGACCTCGGTCGCTTTTTCGCTATTGCCAGTGCACAATCACTCGGTTCTACGCTATTTTTTCTTCTCTCTTTACTGTCCTGGCCGTGGCCTCTTCTTGGGTGAGGTGCGGATGGACAATACCTAGGAGTTCAATAAGAATTGGAATTTGTAAATCAACGATAGTTTCCCCAGCATAATCATCCCGTCGACGGCTAGCTGAGCGATTTGGTAGATGAACGAGGATTGTACTTGTGGTTCTAAGCTATGATTGTGAGATGAAATTGTCCTTCAGAGCCATCCATTAAGCTACTGTACACCTATAAAATGCCAACCACTCGACTCCATGCTCGTGTACGTTCATTCGTTCCACGGTCCTGCGTCACTCAAGGAGCATCCACCTGGACATTCGCACTTTCCACCAAACTCTTTGGGCAGACTCTCCGCTGGGATCTGTGCGAGTAGTTTGTCCTTATAGCCGCTCCCCAGGATGTCGATCTTGGCGACTGTGACCTCGTCCAACCAAGGCTTCACCACGGACCAGACGGCGGAAAAGGCCCATGGTGAGTTGATGATATAGAACTTGCCCATGGTCTCAGGGTAGCGATCCTGACCGATAGATGAAGCGGCCATTACGTAGTCTTTCACGCGATAGAAGTTGGTGAGGGATACGTTGGCGAGATCAAGGATCGTGCACGAAGTCTCGACGGGATGTCCGACGGCTTGCGAGCACGCTGGCAGGCGCTCTGTCAGGAACTTCTCGTATTCGTATACAAGGCGCTGCAGCTGGCGTTCCTGTGTTGTGACGGCGTATAAAGCCTTGAAATCGAGCTTTCCCAGTCGCTCAACGTATATCGGCCTTCCCTCCTGAAAATCGCAACTCATGTCAGTTGATGTGATAGGTGGTTGTGATATCGATCGTACCTTGTCTATCTTGTGGTAGTACTGTGGGTAGTATTTATCTACCTCTTCCTTCTCCTTGAAATCAAAGTTCCTATCACAAGATAGGTAAGGATAAGAAGCGGGATGGTAAGAGCAGAACGCACTTTACGATTTCGTCAACGCCAAAGTCCTTTCTCCATTGCTCTGCAGATTTCAACATCTCCTTCGCCTTGGGGACGTCAAACTTGCGAGCCCGCAAAAACCTGGAGGGGAAATCATCAGTATACGTCACAAGAGGACTATCTAGACAATGCAGTCGTAACGGACCTGAGCAGCATACCGTCGTTCATCCGCTCTGGGACATAGATCTCTTCATCTTGCAGCTCCTTACGGAACTTGTCCAGAGCGTGCTGTTGAGGAACAGACAAATTTCCCAGTCGACCAGGAAGGGGCTTGTAATTGGGGTCTGTGACGCCCTCTGGCATCGCGCTGGCGCTGGCTGCTTCTGCGCTCATTATTATGATAGAACTGAGATCGCTGTTTAGTGTTGAGCTCGGGGTGAGTATGAGGTTGTGGAGAGAAAGAGTGTGAGCGTGGCAGGTGGCAAGAGGCGGTACTTGGTGAAAGGTATCAAAGTGGTGACACCGCTGGATATGGCACACGCTCTGATCGCCTTGAATCGATTAGTCGCTCGCAAGATCCTTTCCCGCATTTCTGAAAATTGTCCCAGGAAATTTGTACAAGCTCAACCACAATCTATTTTTTTCGTGCTATACAGTCATCAAGTACGGACAAAGCCCGGAACTGCAAGTTGAGTCGCAGTCGGTCGGAGGGGCCGTGCCTATCAGTACACAGATTAGCGGTACAATGTAGTTACGGCGAGCGGCGTCGGGAAGTCATTAGGATGGAGAGCACGGACGCAGCCGCAGTAAACGATGTAAGGGACGGACGTAAGTTGGATCGTGCGGGTGCAGGTTGAAATGCGGGGTGGAGTCACAAATGCAAGTAGGAAACAGAATACAAAAAGGACGTTTGAAGTCAAACCCATGTCCAGCCGTCCCAGCAGAAAAGAAAGCAGTTACACAATGTCCCATAGCTCCTCGAGAGCACAGCAGAACTATATTCGGAAATTAGTAGAGATAACTAGCCCATAAAAGGGAACACATACCTTGCCGCACGCTACAGACGCACTCAGAGGGTAGTCACTGATACTGATCTTCTCGTCCACGAGTCCGTCAGCAAAGTCATCTCGTCCTCTAGCCATAGCGCCCACGAACACAGCGATCGAATGTGTCTCGGGAAGCGTCGGAAGATATTTGGATAGGCGGATGGTGGGTGCATCGCCAGACAGTGCTAGATCGAAGTTAGAGACGACCAAGTGATGGGGGTTTATGCCAGAACTCACTCAATTTTATGGTGTTTGCAGGTAGATGGTCAGTGATTGGGTTCTACATAGCTCAAGATTAGGTAATGGCAAGGAGTATGGAAGAAACAACATACTTTGATGACCTTGAGCAACTTCTCTGGCCCATTGACACCTCTGATAGAGAGTTTGTGTAGGAGTTGCACTGCGTATTACGATTCAGTTTTGAATGGCAATCAAATCAAGACAATGAACATACCCATCAAACCGCTGAACCTCTTGAATGTCCGTGGAATCCTGACGTGAGGATTGACCTCGATAAGAACACCTTTGGCAGTGTGTATATAAACCTGGAGTAGTCCGGCCTTGTTTAGGGGAGAATCCAGCAAGGTAAGGAGACACTATGAAAATATAGATCAGACAAACAGGAAGGCTCAAAAAAGCTCCGTCGTATACCTGGTGTGTAATATCCGGTCTAGCATCTGCAATATCCCGTCCAGTCTTTGCCAGAATGCCTTGGTGGTCATCACAGTTCAACAGGGCGTACTTTACGTCTCCTTCTCTGCCGCCCTTGCTTCGCCCTCCTGTGCTGACCCTGTAAGCCTCTAAACATGCCTGCTCCAGAATAACGAACAGTCTTCTCTGGTTCGATGCTATTCCGTTCCTTGGTACGTGTCCCTGTACGGGCAGCATGTGTGGGTTTGCGGGTATAAGCAGTGGATTGTTGGACGCCGGAACTGCCATTTTTCTTGTCTTTGACGTCGGCAATGGGCGTGTTGGACGATCTGCTGCTAGATTGTTGGTGGAGGGAGAGAGGACGTTTACAGGTGAAGGCGGAGAGGAAGATTCAGAGGAGCTAGAAGAGTTTTCCAGAGCGTCGTCGATCTGCATAGCTTCCTTTTCCGTCTCATCCTCTTCACCCTCGACCTGTTTCCGTCGATGCTGTGGTCTCCCGTGTGCAGGGGTCGATTTGGGTCGAGGAGGTGCGTCGGAGAGGATCGTACGGTTTTTTCCAGAGGGTACGGCGATGGGACTGATGATGTTGCCTGAATGAGATTGACGTCTGCGGCGGGTAGGGAGTGTGTTATCGCCAGACATGTTTAGGAATTTTTGGAACAAGGGCAGTAGGAAGAGGTAAAAGAGATGAAGCAATTGGGAGACGAAGGAATAAATATTATGAGAGGCAGTCGGCCTCTGAAGTGAGAGATGGAGAACCGAAGTTAAGATTCGTTGAGGCGACCGGTCGACCTCACATCTTACTCACGATCACTCATCCCTGGAACTTTCCTTTGTAGAAAATTTGTCTTGTACTTCGTTACGTACAAACATACACTGTGACAATGTACAGAAAATCACATCGCTTTGCCCAAAGTCCCTCCGGTCATGTCTGCTACTACAGATCCGCGGCCAGGTCACAAGTCCCACCCTGAAACAGAGTGCTATTCATACTACCGCAGTCATTCACAGGCAATACCTGAGACGTCTATCAGAAGCGTCATCACAGACAAATAACGAAGGCTCGAACCTTCTTTCGCCGAAGTCACCCAGACCTGGGATAATATAGGCCTTCTCATTCAAGCCTTGGTCTATCCACCCCGTAATCTGGACATCAAAATGTGAGACGACCAAACAACGTGTATCAAAGTCAGTCTCTACTTACGACACGTAGGGCCGGATACTTCCCACAGAACGTCTTTAGTCCTTCGGGTGAGGAGATCTGGGGACCAAAATTCAGCACACATGTTCTACTTGACTAAGCGATGAGCATACCAAGTTTATGAAAATGATGCGTTCCTCTGGCACACCATGTTCCATGATTACTTCAACTGCTTTCATCGCAGAGCCGCCTGTAGCTGTATCACGGCATCGGAAATCGTCAGTGCTTATGAACTGTGGGAATGGAACACACCAAGCATGGGGTCGAGCAGGAGTACATAACGCTGGGCGATATCTGGCGGGAGCTGTAGGGCAGTGCGTAAAAGGTCAGACAGCCTGGAAGGAATTCATCCAAACGTACTTTTGAATAGAATAGCTTGGCCTGAGCAGTCTCTTCGTCCTGAATGGTTTGATTAGTTCGGTTCAGGTAGTGAAAGCGCCATATACACCCACTCTTTGGATGAGAATCTTCCCAATGCGAACGCTACGGCATACTTCGCGCAGTCCTGATTCCATGGCCTGCCATGTTGTTCACATAGTGCTAAGCGGATACCTTACAAGGCTCCTTACCTCTCCTGCACGCAGGATCGACACCCCGCATATCTTCCCTTCGAAGCCTACGCCTTCGTAGATCGCTCCCTATGGAGGAGGCATTAGGTTCATGCACAAATGTGCTCGTGTGCGCCACCAAGCACACTTACTGTCGGGGTTTCCACGGTCTTTGGGACTACAGGTAGATGATTGAGGCCCTCCTCAACGAGTAACCGGATTATGCGGTCTGAATAGAACAAAAAATCGCCACGACTGGTGTCCTTGTCCCTTATGATAGTGTACAATGCTTCCAATTGAGCTGTCTGAGGAAGTGTGAAGACCGAAGGTGGAAGAGATGCAGGAGTAGTTTGCGAAGTAGGGGCGTTTTGGAGGACCATGTTTGCACCAGAGCTTGAAATCAAGAAAGGGACGAAGAGAATGCTCAAAATATGTAGGTGATAATTGTGTGAGAGATAGCGAATACCCCTCTCCAGGACGAGTCTGGCTGATGGGCCGCCGCCAAGCTAGTATCCATACTTGGCCTCGACCGCCATGTAGCTCTATATTAATTCACTTGTAACATCTTCCCTATATTGTTGACTCTGACATCGCCTCGACATACAACATACAGCGGTTGCTTTCGAGTTAGGCAAAGGACAGCTCGCAACGGTGTGAAGACCTCATGACCTCGAAATCGGTTTGATTGACTCTTCGAACGAGTCATTGTGTGAGTAGGCCCGGGCCCCGAGCCGGGTACAGGACTGACACCCAACTTCATTCTCACAGGAAGTATAGCAAGAATGTCTACCACCAAGACTGCAGTTTATACGCATGGGCATGCTGCCCCCGTCTTGCGATCTCACACATGGCGCACCGCCGCCAACTCTGCATCGTATCTCCTATCCTCGCTCAAACCGGATATGAAGATCCTTGATATCGGGTGTGGTCCAGGAACCATTACAGTCGATCTTGCTACGTACGTCCCAGACGGCCACATCACCGGCCTCGAATACGCCCCAGACGTTCTCGAAAATGCCCGCGCCCACGCCGTCGAACGCAACGTCAAGAACGTAGACTTTGTGACGGGCGACGCCCACGCCCTCCCCTTCCCCGATGACACTTTCGACGCTACACATGCCCACCAACTCCTGCAGCATATCGCCAACCCTGTGCAGGCTCTTCGCGAGATGCGCCGTGTGACCAAGCCAGGAGGGATAGTCGCTACACGCGAGACAGACTTCTCAGCCATGACTTGGTATCCAGAGAGTGAAGGGATGACCGAATGGAGAGAGCTCTACAAGCGCGTTGCCCGCGGAAATGGGGGTGAACCTGATGCAGGTCGTCGCCTCCACGCATGGGCTCGTCAGGCGGGTTTGGATCCGGCTCGCATGACGTGTACGGCTGGTACATGGTGTTTCCATACCATAGAGGATCGGGCATGGTGGGGAGGACTCTGGGCAGATCGTACTCTTGAGTCCAATTTCGCACCGAGCGCTATGAAGGGCGGGTTTGCTACCATAGATGACCTCCAGAGAGTTTCTCAGGCCTGGCGTGATTGGGCTGCAGATGAGGATGCTTGGTTCGCTGTGTTGAATGGCGAGATTCTCTGCCGTGTATGATGCAGAAATAAGACACTTTGTTTTGGTGAGCTGCTTTTGCCCTCGGTTATATCTGATTCTAACCATTTCATTGCAAAGACGCACGCAAATGATAGATACGAGGCGCTGGTATGGATGTCTGGAAACTGGTGAACGTCATATCTAGCCTATTGACAAAAAAAGGACAATATTACTTCCGTTACCTAGACAAATACTTGCTTGTGAGCATGTGCGATGTTCAGGGCCATGAGTAAGCAAACGAGCATTACACCGATCTAGCATTATTTGCCATAGGCGATCTTTAGTTTTGTGATGAAGAAAGTATCCATGACATGTGTCTAAGCAATCCTCTCACATCGCCTCCCTTCTCCGTGGTGTCGCACGGAGAATGTCGTCAACACTGTATAGGAGATCAGCTGAGGGACACATTTCAAGTAAAGCAGCAGTCAAGCTTACCGAAGAATCATCTCCGCAGCCTCGCTTGCGCTTAGGACGACTTGTCGCTTTAACTTGTAGCTCTCTGTCACCCCGAGCTTCTTCATAGAACCAATAGAGCCCTCGTTCATATCTGGAGAGGGTATGAATTAAATACAGTATCAAAAGAAGGTAACGGTCGACTTACCGAGACCAGCATCCGACTGCCCGTCGTAATGTGCGGCGCGAAGTTTGGCAACGAGGTCCGAGGAGTCGTATCCAGCGTTATCCGCCAAGATAGTAGGGATCTGTCTGAGAGCCCGTCCAAAGGCTTCGGCAGCAATCGCCTTCTTTCCCTGCACCTTGCGCGCCTCCTCCTCGATAGCACAGCTCATGAGCATCTCCGAGCAGCCTCCACCGAGAACGACACGAGTTTCTTTGACAGTCTGAGAGAGGACCGAGAGTGCATCGTGCAGAGAGCGATCAGCTTCATCAATCATCTGGTTCGTCGAGCCACGGAGCACCACTGTACACGCTTCTCCCGCAGCGACACCAGAGAACTTGATCAACTGTAACATCGCGGATGAAAATCAATAAATTGACTAGGAGGGAATCCGAATTGTCCTCACCTTGTCTTCACCAATCATAATTTCCTCAATCAGATCGCAATGTCCGAGCTTGACGAGGTCTGGCCGATCGAATGTGCTGGCAATCTCACCACCAGTGACCAGTGATAGACGTTCAACACCTTCGAAGTCTGCATGCTCGATCGTCATGATGCCCTTCTCGGACAGGAGAGAGTCGGGGTAGTTGTAGATGAGTTGTCTGTTCACGAAGACATTGATACCGTGTGTGGCAATGGCCTCCACCTTGGTTTTCATTTTTTCCTGCAAGAGACGGTGTGAGAGCGATACTTGTGAACTGAGGCGTTGCACCTACGCGCTCGGCACGTTCTAGTTCTGCGAGCTTTCCAGCGCCATCAACTTTTACACGGGCACCAAAGATCTTGATCTTGTCAGTGTCCATAGCTGCAAATTCATGATAAATATGCAGGATCAGTGAAGAATCGAGACGGACATACATGTATTTGCGATGAGGATTTTAGCATTTTCAAGGCGTTTTGGGCAGTTGACACCGATGCTCTTGTCGAGAATGAAGCCTGGTTACCTTTTCAATGGATAAGTCCAAAGACTGAACTATTGAAGACTGACCTTCGTCCAAATATGAATCTGTTAGTTTTCCACCGACTTTCTTGATGATTTGTATGTGTTCGAGGTCGGTGGAACCCTGATGAAAGTATATACTTGAGATACGACTTAGACAATAAACGGAGAGCGCCCACCTTCAGGCGAAGAACGGCATCTACTGCAAGGTTTGCGAAATATTCCTTGTCTTGCGAGAGGACCTTTGATGACAATGTTGTCCGTGCAATATTGAATAGATCCTGCCTAAATTGCGCCGGATCTTGACTGCAATGATAGTAACGCGATCATTAACTTTGAGACTAATTTGACATCGAACAGACTTACGCATGGTCTGTAGCAGCGTTCTCCAAAGCTTTCAGAGCAGCCGCGCTCGCTATTCGGTAACCTTCCACGATAGTTTGCGGGTGAATCCTTTGGGCCACCAACTTCTCTGCCTCACGCAAGAGCTCCGCCGCCAGAACACACACGCTTGTCGTACCATCTCCAACTTCATCGTCCTGAACTTTGGAGATGTTGACCAAGATTTTGGCAGCCGCGTTATCTAGCTGTATAGACTTGAGAATCGTGGCACCATCGTTTGTGACACTGATCTCTCCCGTCGAAGCGGACTGGAGGATCTTGTTCATGCCCTTGGGTCCCAACGTCGATTTGACGAGATCGCCGAGCGCGAGGGCACCGACGAATGAAGAAAGACGTGCATTCTCCGCCTTCTCCTCTGTAGCCTAGTAAAATTTGGCAATTATGTGGATGTTTGAGGTTGAGAGAAGTAGGACGACATACCTCTGCACCAAAGATGTTCATGGTTTGTGCTGAAGACTCGTCTCGAAGTGACAGACCTGTTAGGGGAAGAGGTTCCCACGCCGCGTAGACCCTAACCCTAAGTGCACGCAATCTACCGCTGCGGTGCCAAGTCTCCGAGGAAACGTCCATCTTGACTCTACACGTCGACCAACTCCCCTCGATTCCTCTCGTTTTCTGTATTTTTCTCTGGGATAGCTGGTTCTGATTTCTTCTTTTATCTGGCATGTCCGCCAGTGTCCGAGTCCGGAGGACTGCTTCACCTCCACCAGGTATCCCTCTCGCCGCCCAGAGGTTTCCTGCACACCGTCATGACCATCTGGACGCAGACGAGCGTAAAGCAGCTGCTTCTCGTGGTTATGGTCCCAGTCGCAAAAGTCGTTCACAAGGGGGCGTAAACCTCACTTCGGCCGAGTGGAAATTGCTGGTACTCATTATCGTCATCGCTTTGGGTGTGCGTTTATTCCGTCTATCGAGACCAAATAGTGTCGTGTACGTCCATATCTCTATCTATTCTTTTATTTCTGTTATTCGAACGAGGCGCACGAGAGTACTGCTCGAACCTCTGTCCCATCTTTGCGTTCGTTATATCAACTAATACAAACATACATTAGATTCGACGAGGTTCACTTTGGCAAGTTTGCTTCAAGATATATCAAGTCCCAATACTTTGTTGATGTTCACCCGCCTCTCGCGAAACTTCTTATAACCCTTGCCGGCTTCATATTTGGATACGATGGAAATTTCGACTTCAAGGACATTGCCAAGTATGTAACTCATGCACGTTTTCCCTACTCAAACTCTGACAGCAACCACAGAGTCTATGACAAAGTCCCCTACGTAGCAATGCGATTAATCCCTGCCATGTTAGGCGTATTCACAGTGCCCCTAGCCTATCTCACTCTTCGCGCCCTCGACTGCCGGGCAACGACTGCACTGCTTGCATCGCTGTTTATCACGTTCGAAAACGGCCTAATCACCCAATCGCGCCATATCCTTCTAGATTCACCGCTCGTGTTCTTCACGGCACTCACCGTATTTGTTTGGACCGGTTTCTGCAACGAAGACAAACAGGAACCCTTCACGGAAAGTTGGTGGGTGTGGCTCACGCTTACTGGTCTTTCTTTGGGTGCCGTGGTCAGCTGTAAATGGGTCGGCCTCTTTACTATTGCGACTATTGGTGTTGGAACCCTCAGGCAATTGTGGCTACTCCTCGGCGACCTGAAAGTCTCTCCCAGACTATGGATGAGGCATTTTATAGCAAGGGCAATATGCTTAATCGCTGTGCCGATTCTGTTCTATATGTTCATGTTTTGGATTCATTTCGCAATTCTTTCCAACTCAGGCGAGGGTGATGGCTTCATGAGCTCAGAATTCCAGCACACTCTACGTGGCCGGTGGATGGCAGATACATATGCAGGCAAGCGTATCATCAGTTTCTTACGATCCATGACACTGACTTATTCGCAGACGTTGCGATTGGTTCGGTGGTCAGTATCCGCCATGTAAATACACAGGGTGGCTATCTTCACTCCCATCCCCATGACTATCCTGCGGGAAGTGGACGTGAGTGTTTGTCTCTCAATCCAAGCCGCGGCGTATTAATAGAGGCGCTCAGAGCAACAGATCACTCTGTACCCTCACAGGGACTCTAACAACGAATGGCGTATCGTAAATGCTACAGGCCAAGGCGACCCTTACGTAGATTGGGATAACGATCCTATCACGTACGTGACTTCGGGGATGCGCGTCAAACTCAGACACACATCTACCGACAAATCTCTACACTCTCACGATTTCCGGCCTCCTGTTTCCGATGTCGACTTCCAGAATGAAGTCTCCGCCTACGGTATGCCAGGATATGTAGGAGACGCAAACGATGACTGGATTGTGGAGATACATAAGGGGGATGATCACGATCGTGAAGCTGGCAAACGGCTTAGAACGCTCAGAACACAGTTCAGACTGAGGCATGCCCTCAGTGGTTGCTATTTGTTCTCCCATAAGGTGAAATTACCCGACTGGGCATACGAGCAACAAGAAGTGACGTGCAATAAAAACGCTGTCATGGTGAACTCACTGTGGTACATCGAAACCTCTACGCACCCTAATTGTGGGTGATTTTTGTCCCTTTTACTCCATTCATATACTTACCTCTTATCTCAGTCCCTGAGGATTCTCCAAAAGTCAACTACAAACGGCCTGGCTTCCTCTCCAAGTTTTTGGAATTACAGCAAGTGATGTGGGCCACTAATGCAGGATTGACCGATCGGCATACCTTCGACTCACGCCCGGATGCTTGGCCTCGTCTTCGCCGTGGTATTGTCAGTTGACTATAGATTCTGGCACGAGCGCATACTGATACTTTCTCTCAAGAACTTCTGGGTTAAGGACCATCGCCAGATCTACCTTATTGGAAACCCTATGGTTTGGTACCTAAGCACTGCCGCCATTGTTTTCTACATAGCTGTACGCGGCTTCCTCGTTCTCCGCGCCAAGCGAGGGTTTAGGGATTTCGAAAATAGTAAGTGGACACCGCCTTATTGTGTTTGGTAAAATCTTAATTATCTTTTCTCATAGCCAAGGTCGTGAAATATGATACGTTGTGTGGATTCCTCTTTATAGGCTGGAGCTTACACTATCTTCCCTTCTTCCTGATGAGCCGTCAGCTTTTCTTGCACCACTACTTCCCGGCTCTGTACTTCGCAATCCTGTTGTCCTGCGGAGTCTTCGACCTGGTAACGTCCACATTACGCCCACGTATTCGTCTGCAAATTGCGGCAGTGCTCGTTGTGCTTGCGATATGGAATTACGCGTACTTTAGCCCACTCACCTATGGAAACCCTTGGACGAAAGAGAAATGCAAGAATGC
Organism: Hermanssonia centrifuga; assembly: GCA_001913855.2. Taxonomy (NCBI): domain Eukaryota; kingdom Fungi; phylum Basidiomycota; class Agaricomycetes; order Polyporales; family Meruliaceae; genus Hermanssonia; species Hermanssonia centrifuga. Next base: position 25,753 of record MLYV02001126.1, read on the forward strand.
ACAATGGATGAAGACTTGGGACTTCTCTTGGTGAGCCCTAATCTGGTTGTTCTTGGATTTGTGGTAATCAGAATTCATATACAGCAACGACTTCCTTGACTCGGTGAGTGTTTGTGATCTAATCTCAACATATATCGCTCACATCTCTTTCAGTATTCACAGTATACTGTGGCCGTTGCACCAACTCCAACAAAGTCTCCCGCAGTTGTTACCGTCGGCGGTGAGCGCGGGGGTCGTGGGGCTGTGGTGGTCGAAGATAATTTAGAGAAAGCCGCGAACCTCCCAGTAAAGGACTCCCCTGATACAACGACATTGGCATTCGGCCAAGCCGAGCCCGGGCATGATGTTTTCGGAGGGGATCGTGTAGAGCAAGTTAAAAGCGAAGGCACTCCAGCCGTAAAACCCGTCGAGGATGACCGCGAGTCCAAAGAAATAAGTGAGATCCAAACACCTGCGCCGGGGACGCAGGAGGATTCGCAAGAACCTGTAGCGTCTGAGACAATATCATTGTCTGCTTCCTCTACGGAATCCGCAAGCATCGATTCACAGGTTGAATCTGATAAAACACAGGGACCTTCAGAAGAAGGCGAGGCGGAGGCGGAGAAGGCGAGGAATGAGTTATTCCCGGATGACGAAGAAACTCGTTGACGGCATGTGTTTTTACTCTCCTATATTCGGATTAGGACTATATAATATATTATTCTCTTGGAAGCTCTCTTCCTAGATGTTGTCGACGCTTCACGGCCTGAGTGAATGCAGAAAATTTCTCATGACAATTCAATGAAATTGGCAAATCAAGCCCTTAGGCGTTTATATCGAGTCATTCGACACAAGCCAGCTATCGTCCTACGTGTGTGGTAATCAGGACATCAGACGCTCCTTTATAATTGAGAGCAACGCCGGTTCGTCTTCTACACAATCTTTACGATGTCCCTCAATATCAGAAAGCTGCATGACGCCTCCGGTAATATGATGATTTTCTCTTGGCTACTAGTACGAAGCGACTACTAACCAGTTTGGTTTTATAGAGGAAGACTTGGCATCTGCTGCGCTCGTCCTTGACCGAGCTTTCAAACATGGTAAGGGAGCTCATGTCGATTCAATTGATTCCACTAGCTGATTATCTGAGGTAGAATTTCACCTAGCCGCCTTAGGCAATGACCGATCTCTGGTGATCCCTATGATACGTACCTTTGTGGATACCGCGCTGGTGGGCGGTGGAGAAATATGGATAGCTGAGATACCGAACCATGGGATAGTAGGAGTGGCCATTTGGTTCGGTCCAAAGGCAAAATTCCTGGATTCGTAAGTGCGGTATATCTCGCAATCAAATCAGAGGAGATTGACGGCACGATTTCAAACAGCCAAGTTCAACGGGAAGCTGGGTGGAACCAAATGATGCGTCAAATCCCGGAGTCCTGCGTTTCCTGGTGGGCAGAGGTGTGTTTGCCGTTCTATTCAACCACAAATATTGATTGTTTGATAATCGCAGTTCCTGGATGTATACGACCGGTTTACTGACCGAGCATTCGGACCGGGACTCAAGTTGGACTCCTACCATCTTCAGCTATTCGGAGTTGCGCCTGAGCACCATCGTAAAGGCGTCGCTTGTGCATTAGTGCAAGCTGTAGAGCAAATTGTCAGTTGTTTCCTGTTTGTTTTGCCCATAATTTCGGGTCGTTGACGGACAGATAGGCAGAACCGCAACATCTCCCCATGTGCGTGGAGACTACACACCCATCCGTGGTAAGAAAATGCTATTTGAAACCTCCGTTCTTGTCCTGAAACCAAACATAGATTTCTATATATGAGAAGCTTGGGTTTCATCTCGTGGGTACGGAGATGTACAAACGTGCGGATGGCAGCCAAGGCCAGGTGTCCGCGCTGTTGAAGCAGCTGTAATTAATGTTACGCGTCGTGGTTACCACAACGTTCTTGTCTTATGAACATTATTATGCGCTTTTTAAATGAGTCTCGGTGCTAGTCACGGCGTCGCATGTATCGCGAACGGCATATTCGCATTGTCTCTGCCACAAGGTTGCCTCGTTGCAATCACACTTTGGCATACGCATATATACTGGCAAGTAAACATCTGTGGCGAACACTAGGTTACTCTGCCATGGTACGTGAGGTCCGAGTCTTTCGCCCTTCCACAGTAGTTTATAGTAACAAAATGGTCGTAGGTCCTGCAATTCCTGTTTCGTTTGTTTCATGATAGTATCGTCGCGGGATGGCCATTTTTGATACCTAACCTGGCATTTTTTATCAAACACTTCGGAGCTCATGCCTGGCTGCAGCGACAATACTTCAAGTTGCGCCTTCACTTGAGACCGGTTTCGAATTATTCATATTATAGCGATCATGGAGACCAATATTGGCAATCTGCAGCTCGGTCTAGAAAAATATTCGAGTATTCCAATGCCAGTACAATTCCGTTTAACGTACCTCTAGTACGTTACTACACGCCCAAATTGCTCCCATTGTATCGGACACCGGTGCGCGAACATCCAGAGGCGGAGGAAGTTGTTATGTCTGCCAAGACGTTTTGTAAATGGCACCGAATGGTATTTCCTGGACCGGTTAGTTCGCTCATACATTCTCTCTGCTTGTCTCACCGACCCACCGTCACGATTAGTTGCATCCCACCATGGTGCAAGCGCGGGAAAAGATAAAGTATTTCAGCAGTCGTGATCGACTTGAGATGTGCCGCATCGCGCGACTTGCGCCCGATGATGCAGTCTTCCAGGGACATATGCCTTGGACTCCCCATTATCACAATCTCTGGAGAGAATGGCTCGAGACCAAAGGCCCAGATATCGCCATCGTATTCGTGTAATCGATACGTCCATATGGTACTTTTGTTTGGGTCTCTACATCTGCCCTCTTCTCATCAGATTCCTGCGCACACGTCTCCTTTCACCACCCATACCCTCACCCTTCCCCCACTTCAGGAATGGAATCTTGGCTTTCTCTACCCCAGCGATGCTATCTTCACCTCTGAAGTCGAGCATTCCCCACACAGGGAGCTCCATCTCGCCCTTCACGAGGACACGGGGTCGGACGCCGCAGAGGACTGGGGACGGAAGTGGTGTCAATAGGTGTAAGAGAGCCGTAGAGGTGTTAGAAACAACAGATCGGACTAGAGCTAGTCCGTGGCAGTTGGAGACAGTCGATGATGGAGGTGGTGCCCCTTGGGAGTAAGGAATGCCAGTAGTACCACCGACACCCTCGCTGGAAGGATTCACATCGACATCTAAGACATCGGGCTCACAAGCGACTAGACCAACCACAGCTCCGTTCAAGACGCGGACAATTTCGGATGGCACGACATCTTCCGACCCGGCTTGTATCAACAAGACCCTGTCGAGTGCTGATTGAGCTGACAACTCAAAAGGTGGCTGGGCACACAGGGGGACTGTAGTATTCCAGGAAGTTGCATAGGAGATACGTAGAGGGCCTGTGGAGTTCCATGGAGTAGGAGGAAATTCTGCATGGAAATATGACAGGATGGAGAGAGTGCGGTGGTCGGCAGGAGAATATCGCGTGAATATGGAAGTAGGCGACACAGGTTCCAACGTATACACCTGCGCAGCATCGCTGGTATTCAGCATATCTGCTGAGGGTCCACCACCGTGATGATTGTTGTACGGTGTCCAACTCTCTTCAGCAGGAGCCTCAAAGTGGAAAACGTGCGAAGCTTCGACCATCTCCTCGATTTTCTTACAAAGGTCCGCGCCGAGGCCCTTTGTCCACCCCATCATATTCACCACGAGTGGGATAATATCACATATGCGACTGTCATGAGGATGTGTCTCTTCAGAGCCTATCAAAGCAGCATGCTGAAGATCGAGATTATAAGTCTGGATGAGTGCATTTATTGCTTCGAGGTAGTAAGATGGTGAATCGCGAGGAGATGTTGACCCAATATAGTGAGCTTGATGAGGGATACTTGGATGCGTGAAGGGCGGGCCTGCGTACGGTCAGCACTTGTACAGGCTCAAAATGCCAAAGTACATACCAAAAATGGGATTTGAAACGACATTGAGAGCGACCATCCCACCAGGAGTGAATTCAGATTGACCGAGGTCGCACTCAAGGAAAGCGACTTTCTGATATCTACAAAGTGGGATGTTATCCAATGAAAAGAGGTATGATTGAACACCATTTACTTCGTTGAAAGCCGGTTCAATAGCGTTCGAGCGAAGGTACTTTTCCCTGATTTCTTCGCTCCCTTGACGAGGAACACATGCCTGGAAAAATCGATTTCTTCACTCTCCGTGATGAGATCGACGACAGAGGACAACGTCCTTTCCCATGATCGTGGTAGCTCAAACGGCACAATGTCCTGCATCTCATAAGCCACCTGAATGACACAATGATATGAGTGCCGCCGTCTTATATGGTGTGCATGTCACATACATAGTACACCCCTTGCAATCCCAAATCGGGGACGCTTTGGTTCTTTTGCCATCTTGAGGGCTCGAAAACGTTTTCGAATGTCCGACATACACGACCCAGACCCTCAACACCCGTCCTCAGCTCCTGAACCAAGATGATCGCATCTGAGGTTTTCACTTGCTCCTGCAAGCGGATGGGTAGAGTAAAGATATCCTGAGATTGACCATACTTTGGAAGACACTTGATAACCGGGAGAGGTGATGAGCGCGGAGCGAATACGCGATGACATCTGGTTGAGGGCATAAGGGTAACGGTAGACAAGTGGATTGACCCTCGGAGGACTGTCAATGAATATGCCCCTAGCAGCGTAAGAGTATCCGATGCATGTAGGGAAAGTACCCTAGCGTTGCCACTGGAGGAGACCCCGAGTGAGGTAAGCTCTGTGGAATCTATGCTGAAAGTGTTTTGGTCCAGGACTGGGCGGAATGTCGATAACAAGGCGACCGTCTCAACAGTGGGTCGTTGAGACTGCAGAGGAGTGGTAACGTCGAGGTCAATCTGATTGATAGTATCCCCCTCTTCTCCTTCGTCCGACGAATCGCGCATAGGAGCACTGGGTGACCATGCACGTTTTCTTGGGCGAGAGACTACAGGCACAGCAGTGCGTTCGAAGTCGCTCTCCTCAGACGATTCGCTAGACATCGCTTCGTCCTCGTCTTCAACCACTATCACATCTTCTTGTTCCTTGAAGAGATCCTTTTGCTGAAAATATCTCATATTCTTGTCCTCCTTGCTCACTTTTCTCCTCTTCTCTCTCGTCGGCTTTGGGGTCTGCGAGGACAATTTTCGCTTGGAAGGCGGCTTCGCATTCTGTCGTGCTGACGGCGGCGGCGAGGGTGGGGACGATTTGGGAGGAGGGGGAGTCTGCGACGATCCTTGGCTCTGGAGTCGTGCTTTTCGTGCAGCTACCGCGCTCAACATTGTAGAGTGTCCTCTGCCACGTGCGGCTACTTTTTCGAAATCTTGTAGAATCTTGTTCAATCTAATTTTGATGCGCCGATCACTTTTGTACGTCGGGCACAACCACTTGCTCATCAACACGAATAATCATTGCTCTCAAAAAATGTCTGCTACGACCTCTACCTCAGCTTCCGCAGCACCAGCACCGACTTCGGTTCTTTTTGCCCGCGGTGTCATCGCTCGTCTGGCCCTCTGGCCTGCACTTCGCATCGCAGTAGAACAGGGCTGGGGAGGACCCGAATCAGCAGAAAAGCGTACCTGGCTCGCATCTGTTATCGTTGACGCATTCGAAGAGCAAGATCCCGTCCCCGACATTGGATATGTCGAACTTACACTATTGCAAGTCATGGAGGACGAGTTCGACACAGTATTAGAAGATGGCAGCGCAGAGATCGTGGCAAAAGACGTGGTCAAGTTGTGGGATGACGTACAAAGTGGAAATCAGGAGGCCGTAAAAGTATTTGAGGAACAGGCAGAGAGATCAAAAGGAAAGAAAGTGGAAGTGGAAGAGGTAGCTGGGGACAACAGCGACTGGGAAGATGAAAGTGATGAGGAAAGTGGCGACGATGAGGACGAAGCTCCGGCACTGTTGAATTCACAGGCCAAGCAAGCTAGACCTGTACCCGAAGTAGACGAAGACGGATTCACGGTGGTGAAAGGGAAAAGCAAAAGCCACCGTTAGTTCAGTGTCTCCTCACAGAAGGCTGTAAAAGGTGAGCGACCCCTTCTCACAAGGAACAAACCAAGCTTACTAGGGGATCTGCAGTAATGTTTAGAAACCTATACCTTCTAATGTTGGAAACGGTTGTGATTAGGGCACACGAAACATTGTATACACTTATTATGATGCACGGAATCGATTTGATAAAGAATCTGGCATAGGAAGAAATCATCCTGCCGCCTGCGTCCTCTCCAACCTCTTATCATATGCGAGTGGCCGTCCTGAAGCCGGATGAGCCATGTCTGCCATCCTCGTCTCCCTCATACCCAATAGCAACTGCGTCAAAATGGCCGGGGTCACCACAGCTGGGCGTTCAGGCATACGATGAGTCTGTCGATGTCCACCTGGGTCTTGTCCCGGTGTTGCGGCTCGGCTGGAAGACGTGCCGCCGCTCAGTACGCTTGCGCTCCTCATGGCTCCCGTCACCGAACGCTTCAAGGTCGGAAAGGTGGGCGGTTGTTCCGTTGCGTAAGAACGTGCCGAGGCATCGTTTGAGTCTTCTTTATATCGTTCCCAAAGAGTGTACAACGATAAAATCTCCTGAGCGATACACGCTATGACTTCCATATTGACGTTGAGTCCGGCCATAAACCCAATGAGATCTTGCGCCGGCTTCTTATGATGGCTTGAACTTGAGCGCGAGGAACGGCGTATATTGCCAGCCTGGGGTTGAGCCCCATGGCTTTGTGATAGAACCTGCGTTTGAGACGAACTCTGGGCAGATTTGAGGGATTCGTGGGTTGATTCATGGAAGACAAGTGTTAGGTAGATGGCAGCAATGGCGATTAAATGAGGCGGGTATATCAGGCACAAATCCGACCGGTATGTGTCGTTTATGATGAACCTGTGAAGATGTATGAGGTTTCATCATTGAGCATATAAGGCTAAATTCGTACCAAGCCATTTGTAGAGCACTCTCTTGCAGCTCTAGCTTGCCTTCGCCCGTTCCCCAGTATCTTGGGCCATCTTGGACCCCAGCACCCAGTTCGCCGGCTTCAGTATCGTGCGACACGGAGCTCCCTTCCTTGCCGCAGAGTGTCATGAGGGTCCGATACGGATGGAACGCGATCAAGTCGCATTCTAAATCATCCACAAGGTAGAACTCCATTTCTGCTAGCTTGGAGTTGTCGGATGGGAATGATTTAATGCCATACTCGTCATCTGACGGATTTGACATGAGTTACAGCAACGAGGATGATGCACATAATTCCCTCACTTGCAAATAATAATCGGGCTTCGGTAACGACATTCTTGATATGCACGGGGAATTCCTCTGCTTTTGCAGCGACATAACAGCATGCAGCAATCACAATGAACGGGTCCGTTTCGCAATACGCATTTTTCATGTAAAACCGGCGAAAGAAGATAGTAGCGGTCGCTATCGCACGCTGTCTCATCGATAGTTTCTTGCCCAACTTTGATATCACTGGCACCATCACGGTATGAGACGAATGGCACTTTGTGAGAAACGGCACGTACAGTTGGCGAAGAAGATGCCCAAAAAATCAATGTATTCCGGGTCTTCAACATACTGCAAGTCGAGTGCTCGGGCTTGCTTAATCGTAGCTCTGTCGAATATCCATCTCTTGCTAGGGAATAAGACTGAGATAAAACCTTTGATAAGTCGTCCTCAGTACTTACTAGTGTGAACTTGCCCAATAGTCTGTGGCCATCTAGGTTTGTGCTGCAGCTCTTCCTGGACTCGTCATATCACAGAACCGGTGTCGAGCGGTTAGTAGGTCGAGCCTGTGACCTCGTCGTTCTTTGTTGTGCAATTTACGCCTCCGTCGCCCTTCCTGATGCCTGGGTTGCCCTACGGCGATCCGCTGTCGTTGGGTCCGACGGCGAGGACGAAAGGGTCCGGTTTCTTGCTCCGAGCTGCTCCGAACGGATCGTATAAGACAAAAATGGCTCCCACGCGTCTACCGACTTTATCCCTCCTCTATCCTCTACGACGACCATGCTCGCTCGCTCTGCCCTTCGTACCTTGTCTCAGTCCCGCCAGTTCTCTTCGTCGGCTTCCCGCCAGACGAAGGTCGCCGTTCTCGGTGCTGGCGGAGGAATCGGACAACCGCTTTCCCTCCTCCTCAAGCTCAACCCCCTCGTGTCGGAATTGAGCTTGTACGATATCCGCGGTGCTCCTGGTGTTGCTGCAGATGTTAGCCACATTGACTCTGCTAGCGAGGTACGACTTGTCGCCCTTGTTTCTTTTGCAAGCTGCTTAACGCGTTCGCACTCCTAGGTCTACGGCTACCCCGCAGACCAACTCGACAAGGCCCTCGAGGGCGTCAAGGTTGTCGTTATCCCTGCCGGTGTGCCCCGCAAGGTATGTAGATCTCTACGGCTACTACTCCAATGTCTCAATGTCTAACAACATTCCCATTTTCTAGCCCGGTGTGAGTCTCTATTCTATCGTTTGTGTTCTGATATCCGTACTAAAGCCGCCCACTAGATGACCCGTGACGATCTTTTCAACGTGAGTAAAGTCAACTTTATCAACCTTCTCACTGTGATGTTCACCACGGTAATAGACCAACGCGTCCATTGTTCGCGACCTTGCTGCGGCCGTTGCTCGCGTCGCCCCCGAGGCTCACCTCCTTATCATCTCTAACCCTGTTAACTCGACTGTCCCCATCGTCTCCGAGGTCCTCAAGAAGGCGGGTGTCTACGATGCTCGCCGCGTTTTCGGTGTCACTACCCTCGATGTCGTCCGTTCCGCCCGTTTCCTCGGCAGCGTCACTTCCTCAAACCCCGATGACTGCAAGGTCACAGTTGTTGGTGGTCACTCTGGCCCTACCATCGTCCCCCTCCTCTCCCAGACCGCTAACGGTAAGGCTGTCAAGGGCGAGGCTTACGAGAAGCTCGTGCACCGCATCCAGTTCGGTGGTGACGAAGTTGTCAAGGCTAAGGATGGTGCCGGAAGTGCTACCCTCTCCATGGCCTACGCTGGTGCCAAATTCACCAACGACCTCCTCCGTGGTTTGAACGGCGAGAAAGGTGTCGTTGTACCCACCTTTGTCAAGAGCCCACTGTTCGAAGACAAGGGCATTGAGTACTTCTCGTCAAGTGTCGAGCTCGGCGTAAGTGTCAATTCTGGCAACATATCAGCAAATTGTTGATATATTTTTCTTAGCCCAACGGTGTCGAGAAGATCCACCCTCTCGGCTCCTTGTCCGCTGAGGAAGAGAAGCTCTTGGAGGCGTGCTTGCCGGAGTTGAAGAAGAACATCGAGAAGGGCAAGGCATTTGTCTCCCAGTCATAGGAGATAGTGCTCGACACGTTGTCTAAAAGCATTGTATAGATGCCGTAGTTGCGTAGCAAGAATAACAGATATATTCCACACGCCCAAACGTTGTAAGCGCTTTGCTCGGTTCGGATATTCGGACCGACATGATGTCAGTCAACTTGAAGGACTGACTCCACGACGTGCGCTGTCAGTTTTATCGTTTCGCTTTCTGCCACCATCTCGACTTATACTCGCTCATATATTAATCATGGTAAAGGCAACAGAAAAACGCATATACCTGACTCGCCATGCTCAAGCAGAGCATAAGTGAGTCGTCTCGCTTCTTCGCCCGCTGGCACAATCTTAACTTCAGATGGTAGCGTTGAGTGTGACTACAGCAGTGAGTCATTCACCATACAATAGTCTCGTACTTTGTACTCATCGGAACCCAGTCCCCGATGCTCCCCTTACCGCCCTTGGCCGTCAACAATCTGCGGAATTGTACAGGTCAACCAAAGGCACTATCCAGATGACAGCCGATCTATTGGTCTCGAGTGCTCTGCGCCGTCCACTGTCTACGATGATAATCGGATATGCGGATTTGATAAAGAAGCTCGAGGCAGAAGGAAAGAAGGTCATTGTCTTGCCGCAGCTACAAGAGGTATTTGGATTCGTTTGCTGTCGAAACTCAACCACTCTAACTAGTGACCAGTGCAACGACCTACCCTGTGACACCGGATCGGTACGTATCATACCAATACATTGCTAGAGGTTTCACTGGAAGAGGCATTGCAGCCTCATGAAGTTCTCGAAGCCGATCCGGAATATGCGGGCCTCGATTTCAGCGAGCTGACCCCGGACTGGACGTCCAAGCAAGGGTTCTACGCTTGCACGGTCTCTGCACTTCAAGCGCGCGCTCGCTGGAACCGAAACTGGCTACGATCCCGTCCTGAACGAGACATTGTCGTCGTGGCTCACGGAGACTGTTTGCGATACATAACAGAGGGCATCAACTCTGGCTCGGCTTGGGCGAATGCAGAGGTCAGAGAGTTTACGTTTCAAGTGGATGAAGAACACGACCAACGGGGTGAGGCGTGGTTGGTGCCGATCAAGAGAGTGGCGAAGGAGGGTGCGGACGAACCCACGTCCTCTGAGATGACCGATGGTCGTCATGTGCCAAATTAGATGTTTCCCTAGAGGCCAGTAAATGAAGTCTCGGCTCTATAGATCTCACTCATTATTTAGATGAGCCTACTAGAGATACGCCATGCACGATATGAACGAACACTTGGTGCTATTTATCGGTTTGCACAATGCAGCTGCGTCTTCCCTATACTAAGTTCACGGCCGAATCAGCAGAATGCAAGGATATGATCATCAGACTGACAGCTCTGACTCAACATGCCCTGAGCTCGGAGCCGCCATTCGATGACGTGAGTACACAAATTAGCCATAAAACTCTCGCTGGTCAGGTTCAGACACAGTAGAGGCACAGCATGTCACAACATAAAACAGCCTTCTATCCCGCAGGACACAATGAAGTAGTCCTCCGTTCACATGCCTGGCGTACTGTTGCCAATTCCGCCCCTTACTTGCAAAGTTCTCTCAAACCGCATATGAAAATCCTCGACGTCGGCTGTGGCCCTGGCACTATCACAGTCGACCTTGCCACCTTCGTTCCTCAAGGGCACGTCACCGGGATCGAGAACGTTCCCAAGCCTCTCGAAGCTGCGCGGGTCCACGCCGTAGAGCGGGGTGTCACCAACGTCGATTTCGTCACAGGTGATGCCCACGCCCTTCCCTTCCCCGACGACACGTTCGACATCACGCACGCGCACCAAGTGCTGCAGCATGTAGCCAACCCTGTGCAAGTCCTCCGCGAGATGCGTCGGGTCACCAAACCAGGTGGCATCGTGGCTTGCCGCGAGAGTATCCATTCCGCCTTCACTTGGTACCCCGAGAGCCAAGGGATAACCGACGCGGAGAACCTTTTTGCAAAGGTTGGACGCACGGCGGGCGCAGAACCCAACGCGGGTAGTAGAATCCACGTGTGGGCTCGTGAAGCTGGGTTTGACCCTGCTCTTATCACAACGACTGCGGGCACCTGGTGTTTTCACACTCCTGAAGAGCGGGCTTATTGGGGTGGGTCTAGAGCACAACGGGTTCTTGATCCAGGATACGCTTCCTCTGCCATCGAAAGGGGGTTTGCTACTCAAGAGGATCTCGAGAGGTTGTCTCAGGCTTGGAAAGAGTGGGCGGCCAACGAGGATGCTTGGTTTGCGATTCTGCATGGAGAGATGTTGTGTCTTGTCTGAGATCGGTCCCAAAACGAATTATGTACGGATTTCAAAACAAGTCTGCGAATGTAACCAGAAATCATCTTCCCAGTCGTTGACGTACATAGACTCGCTCAGATAGAGTAGTCTACACAGAATTCAACTTCTGGCGTTCCCAGTTCCTTCCGCACCAGCGCGTAGTTCAGTAAGGAGATCCTGGAGACGCTTTCGCAGTTTGGTCGCCATCGGATCTTCGTCTGAAGAAGGCGGGGGCTTATGGGAGAGGAGATCGTGAAAGATATTTAGCTGCTTCCAGTCCTATCACTGGAAGTGAACCTACCAATTGATCTAGTAGATACTACACGGTTGGAATAGTAATTGGTGAGTCTCGTACACCCACTAAGTCGCTGTGGTTGTTACCTCGGCCTCATCTATAGTCTATATCAAAGAAAAGGGATCGTAAGATGAACCATGAATCAGTTTTTGGTGACTGGAGTATAGAATTCACGAACCAGTACAATTGGACCTCTTCAACATTCTCATTAACCGAGTATCCATCAGATTGGACGGTTATGATGCCTACCTGTTCATATTGCGGGATTGACTACTTGGTGTTGTGTCAGATGAACTTGCCGACGAGTCGCTGAAGGGTCACTGCTCCGAGGCCTCACGGTTCGATCTTATATTAGTAGTAGCGCTCAAGAGGCTGGAGGCGTAACATTCTCTGACCTAATTGGCCCAAGAGTGAATTATACAGTAATCCCCTATATCACGAAAGGCTACAGATAAATATACAGCATCAGTGGACTGGCATCTCCACCGTGCTTATACCACCATAAGAGAGACATAAGAATACTCAGTCACTGTCGCTATCGCTGCTGTCTTCGTTCTCCTTCCTATCATCGTCAGTACTACTCTCATCATCGCTCTCATCGTCGCCATCCTGCCGTTTCTTGACAGTGCCGCCACGCATCATCGCCATCTGACCTGCCAAAGAGTCTTCCTCTGGATCAGAGATCTCATCTTCAGCCTCCTGCTCTTGCTCGGGTTGTGAAATGGTCAGCTATTGATAAATATTAGCGACCGATGAGGAGTATCATAGTGTATGATGTACTCACAGTGATGTCCTGGGTGGCCTCCTCCTCGACGAAGGTGTCACTCACGAGATGCAACCTCCATGGGAAGGATTGCACATTCTGCGGAGCCTGGAACTGTAGTTTGTACGAGCGGTAGTCACGCGAACTACTGGGGTCAGCGATGGGCACGTCGGTGACTTTCATAGGAGGGACGATAACTCGCAAACTCTTGGGATCTGCGAGTACAATCCACCATCCAGGCTTGCGGTTCTGAAAGAATTTTGTTCAGAGCGAGGCTCGATGAGAACAAATCGTAGCATACATACCGCAGGCCAGTGTGGTGCATGGGCCCAGCCACCGTCATGTGCACCCTCTGGCATATCTTCAGCATCTTTCCTTGAGATGAGGAACTCCTCGTCGTTGCCGTTCTTCGGTGCACCGACAGGTTTCGCAGAAACCTCGGCAGTCGGTGGTGAAATACGCAATTTAACCACCAGGTATACAATTGAAAGCGGCGTGACTATACGCTCGCCGATGACTACCAGAAGGTCAGCCCATTATACTGGACAAGATGTTGCGAACCAACCTTTGAACGACGCGTCGACGATTTCCAATTTGCCCCACTTGGAGACGGCCTTTTTGATCTCACCAACTCTACCATCGCCTTTTTCTTCAAGCGTCTGGACAAGGTCCTGAAGGGCATTGGTTTCCCTAGAAAGCACTTCTGCTTCGGATTCACTGATGCCGGGTAATTGTGCATATCTTAGAGACGATTCTCCGGGGATAAGAGCTTGTGCGAGGTAAGCGTGCAAACGCATGACAGCGAGGGTGGGTACAAGCCAGTTTCGCGAAATGCTGATATTGAGCAAGGAGTTGAGTAGTGTTGGGGTTTGAAGAAGTATATTGGATTGTTCTAGATAATGCAAAGGCCAAATGAGTTCTCAGACGTATTCGGGAAAACGATTGTGATGACTGACCTGCACGAAGTGAGGAGCTCGAGATAGACAGCCGGAGAAGGTGAGCATAGAGAAGAATGAACGCCCTCCGGCGTGTCTCATACTGCTCTTTGCCAACCTCCGCGAATTGCTTGAGAGTAGCCCATTTGGAACCAAGCTTCGCCTTTATCCTGCTTTCCAGTTCGTCCAATTCCGCCGCTTTTGACTTCAGTTGAGATCTCTCCCATTCAAAACTCTTCCCCAAAGTACCGACAACTTCGTCAATACCGGACTCTTCAGTAAGACTCTTGAAGAATGCCGCAGCCGAACGGGCATTTACGCCATCCTTAGTCTTCTCCCTGTTGCCAAACCACCAACGGCCAACCAGCGCAGGGAGCATAGCGCCAAAGATCACGCCGTAAGCTGCAAGAACGTATAAACGATTTCTTCCCTCGACGATCCCTTTTGGTAGTGCAATACCCATGGAAACTTCCTGTCGACCGTCTGGGTGGCCATACCGTTCTAAATTTTCACGGATGGTCTCATCTGTTAATCTGACAGAGCGGCGCATTAGGGGGGAGCTAAAGGCCACCAAAAGGAGGGAACACACGATTTATACGCCTTGGTAATCTCCACAAATTTGGCCTGCACGGCTTCTATCGTATCGTTCATGCCCAGCTTGACCTTGTCGGGATGGCTGAAGAGTGAAATGAAAGATGAGCATTAGTATATCATGCAGAAAAGCACAACATACAATTTCTTAGAGAGCTTCTTGTAATGAGACTTGATATCCTTCACAGTAGTGCCCTGAACAAGAACATGTCACTACACGGACGCGTGGACAGACGGGAGAGGCACGCACACTGCTGATGCCTAGAATCTCGAACGGATTGTATACTTTGTTTTCTATTTTGGCTGAGGCAACCCTGTATGCGAGGAAGGCACTGAAGGTCCAGCCGACCAGAAGAATGATAGTTCTGTGGGAAAGCACGTCAGACTAAGAATAGAGGATGTTTGGTTATTACACACCTTCTGCGAGCCTTTGGGTTGAGGAATCCCTGCTGTAGATTCGCGCGGTGGTCCACACATTGCTGACAAGGACATCCGTCTTTGCCCTGTTTTCGCCCTGTGGACCGTGAGTTCAAGGTCAATTACGCTGATAATGAGAGACATACTGAAGGATGCTGGTGACGACAACGTCAATGGCACGAGGATAACCAATAGAAATGTGAGTAGGAAATAAACAGCCATGTTGCCGGACTCGTCATAGTGGTATTCGGCCATGTTGGCCTGCGATGATTATTGTAGAAAGACGAGTTCCAGCGACGAAGAGAATGAGAAAAGGCAGCTGGCGGAGAGCCCCTGCGCTGGCAGAGAAGACGGAGGTGGAAGTTGTAGCGAGACGTGGCAAGACGCGTTTATACACTTCCACTTGCGGACTTGCATGGGCGTCTAACCATCCTCACCTGTCCTGAACCATGCGTGTCAAGGTCGAGAGTGGTCCTCCTCTTCCGTCCTTAAAAGCTTGGTTCATCGTCTCACCAGTCGCTACAATATACGACTTGAAGGCTACACTTTGTGCTGAGCTTCCTGCCTTGCGAGAAGGCCGGGTCGCAGCAAAAGACATCTCGCTCTCCCTCGATGGTTTCGAGTTGCTGGACGACAGTCATGTAGAAGTGGTCAGGGATGGAGACCTGTTAACGTGAGTACACAAGCAGTTTATGTTCTTCGCCTCGATGACAGCTCTCATAGGAATTTTCTCACTTAGCATAAAGCAGACTTTCGCACTTAGCAATAAGCGTAAGAAACCTAGCGAAGGTATATATCCTTCTTTTCTTGTAAATCCCTAAATTCACGATCTGTAGATGAACCTTCATCAAGAAAACGAGCAAGGCACTCCACCGAAAGGCCTCACAGCATCGTCGCCAAGTCCAGTCCTCAGCCGCTGCCAGTGAAGAGTGGTCCAGATACGCAGACGTCTCAACAACTTCTAGGGGCAGACACCTCAAGCTCTGAGTCTAGCTTAGATTCTTCAGAATCCGATTCAGACTCTACGACTTCTGAGTCTGACACAGAATCCGACAGTTCATCTGATTCATCCTCTTCTGCGAGCTCTGAGCCTTCTGTTGAACGATCGACGTTAAAATCTCGAACTGCGGCTGCTGCTCCTTTACCTGTAAAGCCTCCACCCAAATCAGTACAGGCCGATGAAAGAGAAAGTACTAAAGCGTACGTGATTGTAATAGCGCAAGATAGGTCCCTTATTAATCATATATCTTAGTGCTCCCGCCTCATCCAATGTACCTCCTGGACAAGGAAAACCCGGCACTCAAAGCCGCAACCTCCGCCGCCGACGCAAGAAACAATACGAACGCGAACCATCTCAAGGTGATCCTCATGGCGTAAATGACATACCATTAGGTTTGAGGGCAGCAACGGCGCGTTCAGAGCCCGTCGCGTCGCCTCAGGCTCCTGCACCTCCTACGATTATGATGGCAAGTCTATCGAATAAGAACAAGCGCAAAGGATTTAAGCAATCCATGTCCGCTCCCCTACCAAAAAAGATTATTTTCGAGGGTGGAGAAGTACCTGACACGGAAGCAGTGCTTCCGTTCACATCTGCTCCGAATGCTGAAGTCACTGCAACGGCACCGAACCTGTTTCCTCGTCTGATCACTCCATCCGAAAAGCAAGAGAATGGGCAATTACCGCCGAATTTATTCGTCACAAGCATCGATGTTGAAGAGGGCATGCATCCTCCCCGTCGAAAAAAGAATAAACAGCGACCCGATCCACACGTGGGTGAAGCTCAGGAAGTTGGCCGTGTGATTTTGGACTACGGAGAGTCAGGTGACACGATATCAACGCAGAGAGAACAATTCAACGAGTATACGGCTGCGTTGGCGATTCAATACGCAAAAGGCAGCCTTGCACCTGATCTGGACTGGTCGTTCATTGATGGCAATTGGGAGACCATGCCCAAAGTGACCAGTACGTCGCTCCTGCAGCGTGGGATCCTACTTGGCTGGAAGGTATGTACCTTTATATATATATTGCGTCGATTGTACCACAACTCAAATTGGACAGGCACTCGCTATAAATCCGGCCACATTCACGCCAGAATTCCTTCTGAACGTAGGACGGGTCACAGAGTCCGGAGCAAAGCTGACTGTCCAACCTTTACTTCGCCCTGGAGCGGTAGAGGTTTCCTTTGGATCACGTCTCGAGGAGGAAGAAGACGGCGTTGGAGAACTGGAGGAGGAGGCCTTTGAGTGGAATGATGTTTTCGCTGGCGACTGGCGGATTATATAAAGAACATTCTTATGTTAAGATCTAGCTACTCATTTGCTTCCAATAGCTATGGTTTCTACGCTTTGCGTTCGGGTGTATTCCCATTTGACGAGCGCTTCTGTTCAATGAGTGAGACGCCGGTACTTTCACTTCAACTTCGACGTGCAACACTTCGAGAAGTTGTACCTCGTACACATCGTCAAGCTTTACAATATTTTAATGAGCGGGCAAGTTACACCCTCGTCTTTGCTCTACATATTTCCATTTCCCGCACTCATCGCCTCAGAGTCAGGCTCAGATGCATTTCCTTACAGTCAACCCCCAGCGACTCAGCTTTTGATCCTCCTGTCGTTTTTATTCTTCCTTAATGTTGTCAGGATCATCGCAGACTATCTGATCCATGGTGGAATAATTGCAGAGATATGCCTTGGAATGGTTTACGGTGCACCGTTAGCGAACATCTTGCCTACGCAATGGGAAAGCACGTTTATGGCATTGGGCTATCTAGGGTTAGTAGGAATCGTGTTCGAGGGTAAGACAATTTTTCGCATTTCATGTATGCCAAACCCATTGATATGTTGAAATAACTAGGAGGACTTTCGACGAACCTGCCTCTCCTCCTCTCGAACCTCCCCTTGTCTACGATTTGCGCTTTAACAGGCATTATCCTTCCTATAGCCTTCTCCTTTGCATTGCTTGGCGGGGCATATGGATACCATCCTCTTGAAGCATTTGCCGCAGGAGCTGCTCTCTCCTCTACAAGCCTCGGTACAACGCTTATGGCTCTCAATAGTGTGGTCAAAAACACGGGGACGAAACATAGCAAATCCCCGAGACGTACGCAGGGGCTTATATCACATCCTGTTTGCTTTGGTAACGTTTTAAACCCTTAGTTGATAGTGCGAAGGAAGAGAAAATCGGTGATAGTTCTTGCACCGATGCAAATGACGAAAATGGTGAAGCATAAACCATCGGTATGGAACAAACGCTAAGCAACATTGGACTCCAGACGCTGTATCCCTACAACAGTCTCGCATCGGCACCGTTTTGATCAGTGCCGCAGTGATAGACGATGTGATTGGCCTCGTCTTGTCTTCCTTGATACCTGCTCTGTCCGTTCTCAAACCCTCTGATCAACGCAGTTCGAACCTGGCGTGGACCATCATGCGGCCTCTGCTCTCTTCCTTCCTCATGGCCTCGATCACTCCGTTGGTCGCCAGATTTATTCTGAGACCGGCATTTTGGTTCAGAAATTTTGGGCCGCGGTGGTGTGCTCCTCGCCGAGCAGCTCAATTATCGAGAAATGTGCCGCAGACGTTCGTTTCGAATTATTCAACTAGATGCCTGTGCTAAGGACGCAATTTAGGGGAGACGAACAGGATCAGGTAGATGATGGATGGACTGAGGAGCATTCAGAAGCAGTCAAGGTGACCCTCATGATTCTCTTCGTTAGTGCAATCTCAAGTATAGCGTATTGTAAGTTCAATTCAGATCCAAGTCCCCTGTCTGTTATAGTGTTGTACTGACCACCTTTGTAGATACGGGTAGTAGTGTCCTCTTTGGTGCATATCTTGCGGGCCTCACATTGCCATACATGAGTCGTCCCACGACGGAGATAGGGGCAACCCCCCACTCCGGGGCTAATTACGAGGAGCAACTCCAAGCCCTGTCATTCGAAGAAACATACAAAAGGATCATCACTCCTCTACAACAATACATTCTTGCGCCTCTGTTCTTCGCTAGCATCGGCTACGCCATCGTAAGTTGGAAACTCTATCTTGATTCAATCGTCATGATATTGAATCAAACGACTAGCCGTTTTTGTCCCTGTGGAAACCGTCAATACTGTGGCGAGGCGTTGTTTATGCGGCTCTCATGTGTCTCGCAAAGCTCGCCGTAGGCTTTCCTATCGCCATCTGGACAGTGTTCCCTCCTAGAGATGGCTTGGTGAAGAAATCGAACAATGGCTTCTTTGATAGCTGGATACATATGCTGAGATTACGAAGGAAATCATCGGACGATGCACGACATTTACCCAATCCCGACACAGAAACCGCCACAGGAGTAGTCAACTCTGATACTCTGGACAGTGGACATCCGCTCGATGGTACATCTCCACCTCCAAGTCAGACTCGCTACGCCGGATTACGTGCAGCCTTCCCCTCATCCGCGTTTATGGGCATTGCTATGGTTGCTCGAGGCGAGATCGGACTTCTTATAGCTCAGATAGCTCGCATTGATTCGGGGTCATCGTCTGCAAACAACCGCGGCCTTTTGGGTGATGAGGCATTCTTGGTGTGTATATGGGCAATTTTGCTGTGTACATTGATTGGGCCTGTTGGTTTAGGATTTGTGATCAGACGTTGGGGAAAGGCGGTACACCAAGGAACATGGCGATAAGTCAAGTTGTTCAGGTATAGCTAATCGTGATACATCGTGTGTTACATAGATCTACTATCCAGAATGAATATTATGGAATGTTGACAATGGATATCAAAGGACGCATATAGGGATACACAGATGCAGAATGGCCGCTAATACAATGGCATGCCTTGGTTGTAATCTGAGGCGAGAGTATGTGTCACGGGCTCTTGCGCGGGCTCTTCTTCATCCTCTTTGTCGGTCCTATGTTCTTTACTTTCCGCATGCTGCTCTAAGCCCTTCGTAACTGACTCATGTACATCGCTGAGGTGAACCAAGTGCCGGACACATGGTCGAGAAGCTATGGCTTCCATCAAAATTTGGAATGTCGCTCGAGAATCTGCGACATCCTTTGGCTCGTTCTGCTCAGCATCTTCTTCACCCTTCTTGTTTTCCTCCATAGCGTTTTTCTCCGATATGATCTTGCGCTCGAGCCTGTCTGCGAAAGCCAACAACTCTTTGCACAACTTCGTGCCATTGATTAGTCTCCCTTCCGAAAGAAGAGTCTCGAGCGTAGCTTTGTAGCGGACTAAGTCTTTCTCTTGATTAGAAACGTCGAAAGGCTTGATTTGCCACTGCGGCTGGAGGCCTTGCGGCGTCAGGATAGATGCTGTTATGGCATTCAGATTTCCAAGGAAAGCCTCTCGGGACGCAGTTTCTAAGGGAGTATTTCCAACGCCATCCTCCAGGACAAGAGCTTCAGCGGGGCCCGCAGCGGCAAGGAGCCGGGTAATTTCCGGAAGGCAATGGCTGACCGCGATTTGTAGAGGAATTGCCCCATCACAGTCGCGTTGCAGATAGGAATTTGCACCGGCGTCCAATAACAATCGCACCACTGCTACTCTTCGTTCTTCGATAGCGATATGAAGAGGCTAATAGGATTCAGTATGTGAGCAGATATAATGCAGACACAACAGGAGATGACAAACCGTATTTCGGCCATTCTTTGTCTGCTGACGAAGCATGAACTCCGTTGTTTCTTTAGGCAACTGATGCAGGACATGCTTGAGTAGCTTGGTAGACTTCTCTCCCGACAAATTACAAAGCATGTGGTAAATATTCCGCCTAAACGAATGTTATTGATCAGATACAATAGTGCGTATCGAGTGAAGAAATTTGATACCCTTGCTCATCGATCTCCATTGGTGATACGCGCTTGCCCAGAAGGAAGTCGAATATTGCGGGTTCGCCGCCCCATCTGGCAACCGCCATGATGTTGTTGAACCCCCAAGTACGGTGCCTGTGTCCATAAAATAAGTGATTGACATCCGATCGTTGTAACGAAGATATCCTTTACCGGATATGTAAGGCGTTTTCCATTTCCGTCGGCCGCAAGGAGAATAGAGTCTCAAGACTGTCCATCCGGTTGCCAATGATTGCAGCAGTTAGTACGGACTCGTTCAATGAACTGACAGCCCAGCCCAATTTCCCGGGAAGAACGGCCTCGAGATCAGGCATTCGCTGTAAACGTTTTGCCCATTCGTCGCTGTGAGAAGATGCATAAAAGCGATAGGCGGCCAGAGGTTGATCACTTGCGAGATATTTGATGACTCCGATCAAACCACGTTGGGCTGCCGTCCAAAGCATGGGGATATATTCCGAAGTCACGTAGGTATTTGGAGCACTGGGGTCGTTTTTGGCAGCCAGATCCTTGCGTTTTTTCCCATGTACGTTAAGTCCTAGATATGCCTGCTGGGAATCATTATCAGGAACGGCCTCTTGGTCAACGCCGGTTTCAGATTTCAGAACAATTCCAAGGCCAGTACGGCGGATGAATTCGTTCAGCATCGGGGGGCGATCGTGTAGCATTAACTGATGGAAGACGTCGGAGGTAAGGAAATTTGCCCCGTTCGTCTTTGTGTCCTGTAGATGATCATACAGACCAAGTATTTGCGTGAAAGCCTCGAAATCATCTTCCACGATGGCCTTATTGATAGGAGTGTGATAAGACACCCCGTTTTTGACTGGACAAGGTCCCCGAGCTTGATCTAACATATAGGATGGGCGTATCTTAGTATGGATGGCAGATGGTCGCTTGGCAATATCAACAAAATTCATGATAGGTTCCTCCTCGGGCTCCATGTCGTCGTCCATGTCGTCGTCGTCATCGTCTGATTCGTTATCTATAACAACCAATAAGCGGAGGTCATTTAAAGATAAAACTACAAACCTAGGTTGATATTTCTCGTTTCAAACTTCTGTGCTTTCGTCTCCTCGGGGTCATACTGCGCGGAAGCAATGGCAAGAATCAGCCGTGCCGTATCCCAACGTCGAGCTGATATGGCGATGAAAAGAGGAGTATAGCCTAGTCCATATTCAGTGTGATGAACTCATGGACAGACGTCGATGCGGAAACTAACCTTGCCAATTATCACCCCAGTGAACAGATATTTGCAGGGGCGTGTCCGGGATTTTTGAGCTGGTCTGCGGAAGGCATAGCTGTTGTATCTTGGCGTGATCTCCAACCCAGCATGCTTCATAGAGTTCTTCGTACAGTGCAGTTAGGTTGGAATGCATTCCGATATGGCCCTCTTGTCTGCCAAGGCGATGAAAAGAGTATGGCGTCTTGATGACGGGGTTGAAAGGAGTCTGGTAACTCATAGGAGAGTTATGTATTCGCGAAAGCCACATATTGTCAACTTGTAACATGGAAATATCATCAGCCGGTGTTAATTCTGCGGCACTCTTTCCGGCGTTAGAGGAGAATAGGGTTTCAACCTCTTGGAAATACGTTTTGATTTCGTCTGCATAGACCGAATTGTTGTAAGAGAATGGTCGGAAATTTTTTCTTTGCATGTCGTTGCATTCAGAGATGATCCTTAATAGTTCGGACTTCCACTTTGGAACGGCGACTGGCGCTGCGAGACCTAGCTTGAGCATGCCACCACTACCCAGTGACGGTGCGACACCCGCGCTGAGTATGCCACCACGACCCACTGCCGCTACAGTAGGGGGGTTCAACATAGCGAAAGGAGCAAGTGGGGGGTGCGAACTTCTGGGAGAGTTGAGGAATGGTAGGGGCATGGAGGTAGGAGCTGAGCCTCTCGCCGCAGACCGAATGTTCTCGGACGCCTTCTTCTGCACGATGCGCACGTAGTCAAGATAAGTCATCCGACCATCCTTAATGGAGGTCAATCTACTGGTGTCTGGAGTAGGTAAGTTGATTTCTGCGCCAAGAGCGACGAGGAGATGCACGACTTCGTCGTATTGTCCTATTGCAGCTGCTACTGGCATTGAGACGCATGGCAAGAAATCCTGGGGGGCTCCTTGATTCATCTCGATCCTATATAAAAGACTTATGAGCATCTGTTGAAGTAATTATCAAAACAAAACAAAAGCTTACTTGAGATCCCTCGCTCTTTGAAAGTCCTCTTGGGAGATGACCACATTGGTACCGTATGCAAGAAGCAAGGCAAGGACAGAATAAGATCCTGAACGTATCGCAGAAACGATGGGAAAAACGACCGTGCTCCATTGGTCCATCCAAGGTACACTCAACACAGCTTTGCAGCTGGGATCGGACTTCAAAAACGTCGAGACCAGTCCGGGTTTTCCGGAGCAAACCATCCGGTGGAAGATACTGAAAAGTTGGTTGTCTGCCTCAGAACACACAGCACCGGCCGCCAACAGCTTCTCAACGATTTGGCATGCCTTGTCCTCATCGTTTGTCGCCGCAGTGAGGATAAGGGGGTGAGAGTACCTCACAATGTAGTTGCGAGCTGCTTGCGTGACTAGTTTGGGGTCCGCACCAGACGCGAGAAGAAACTCAACGACGGACACGGAACCAGAGACAATGGCATATTGCAGCGGAGTAAATGCATAATCCCAGTCTTTCACATCGAGTTCAAAAACGTCCGGAACGTCTTCCTCGTCCTCTGGGATATTTCCGTCGTCGTCCCCAGATTTATCTTCGGGGTTCTTTTTGTCGTCTGTCTCCGAAGACCAGTCGTCATCGCTGCTATCCCGCATAGTGCTGTCGGAGCCATCGCTGGCGCCATCGTCTGTTTCCATATCGTCTTCCGTCTCGATTTCCTTCTGACGTTTCGCCTCTTCTTCAGCTGCTTTAGCTGTCTCTGCATTGACTGCGCTCCGCTCAAGAAGCTTTTTGGCCACTGCAGGGAGATCGAGCTGAGCCGCCAAGTGAAGAGCCGTCCGACCATCAACGAGACGAGAAGTCATTCTTGCCCCAGCATCAATCAGATAGCAAGCGATGTCTTCAGCCTTGGAAAGAATGGCAACTTGAAGCGGTGTTCGCCCAACATGATCGCGCCTATCGACATCTGCACCCTGTTCGACTATGCGAGCCACCGCAGCTTTGTCATGCGAGGCAATTGCAAAGAAAAATTTCTCGGTCAAGCCCATATACGCTTGTTCGGCCCATTCGCCATCGTCAATGGGATTGAAGCTGCCCGAAATACTTTGGCGACCAGGATCTTCCACCATAAAACTTTGAAACCCAGTCAAGAACAATCCAAACGGAGAAAAATTGGGGACAAAACTTACCCAACTCGGCCACGTATATAAGACTGATCTTCTTGCTCTTGTAGTGTGCGCTCCTCGTCGTCTTTTGGCTGGGTACAATGCTTCACGACAGTTCAGCGTGCATACAGCGTCAGTTATATAGGACACATACCTCACAGCAGTCCGCTAAACACTCCTCCATCGTACCAAAGAATGCAGGGTGGCGGTGGAGACGCCTATCCTTATTTTTGGGATTGTAAGGCGCTGAATACGACGTTAGCATTATGAAGGAAAACTTGAACTCTGGACCACTTACAGTTCATACCTAGGTCCTATGATAATATATCAATAGGCAATCCACTGCATTTGCGAAGTCATGCAACTAACCGTTTGATATACCAGTTTCTCAATACGCCTTGCATCCCAACCAGGGCCGTAGGGAATATGGAGAGAGATCACGTCGTAATCACTTAACTCCAAGCCGGCGTCCGCGTTGGCCTTTAAATCACCCTTGTACTTCTTCGTAGCATACCGTCTCCAGTCGTAGGGTCTTGTAGGGCGGCCACGCAAAGCACGACGAGAATCAAGGTAATTATCTCGAGAAAGCGCGGTTGCAAGTTTTTCGAGCACCAGTAAACGAGCTAACCCTTGGATGCGAACAATAGAACGCTCAAATATCTGCACATATGATTAGCATTGTTTGGGACATTTGAGTTGGCAAAAAACTTGAACGTACAGTTGGATCAATATCCTCGCGTTTGAGTTCAGGAACGCAGATTTCAAAGCCTCGAGATGAGTACTTGGAAAGTCGAACTTCATATGAAGGCGAGCGACGAGTGATGTCTATGGTATTGCATTGGCGCATCATGGCAACGATCGCTCGCGGGTTAGCCCACACGCGAGATCCATCGAATGCACAACAAGGGACATCAACATCGAATCCCGCCAAAATCTCAGCAGGAGACCGGTAGAGACGGAGTACGATCTGCACGGCTCGGTAGGGGTACTGGGAGTGGATCGACACAGTGTGCTTGGTACGGATACAAGTCACGTCCCAAGGAATGGAATCTCTGACTGCTTCGTATATAGCATTGATCTTCACTTCTGCCTGGGCAGGAGTAAGACCATAGAGGAAGAGATCAACATCAGAGGTAGGGAACGCCTGCGAATGAAAGTACTTCCGGAGTGCCCTCTTGGACACTTTGGCACTGTCGGGTACAGGAGTAAGGCATGCCTGAACAGCACCTCCGGAGGCAATCACATTGTTCCAATCTGCCAACTGAGAGAGGGAGCCTTCGGTAAAGATAGCCCAGTTCTTCTTGAATTCCTCGAGACTTTCGACCATCGAAGGAGAGCCCTCCTTACGTCTGGCCGTTTCGGATAACGGCATCACATATCGTTTAGATAAATCTTCTTCATTCGCGATGATACGAGCCCTAGTTGTTCTGATGGCTGCAGGCGCGTCGAAGATGTCCACAAGACCGACGGAAGGGTCGCTGAGGCGAGAGTTTGTCTTATCCTGAGCGAAAAGTTTACGAAGCGTAGCTTCATCGTCGAGAGATGGCTGAAGGGCAGCATCGAGCGAGACGCCAGGACCAGAGGGCAACTCGGAAATACGGACAAGGAAAGCAGTAGCTTCGGCGTTCTGTGGCATCGTTGGGCTGTTCAACTGTTTTCAAGTTGGAGGCGGCAACAAATTGGTAGTAGGCTGTAGGCTGTAAAAGCGGCGAGTTCTTGATGCTACAGCTAAGAGTTGAGCCATCTTTTATACACGGAGGTGAGCGCTGTTGATATATAACAACTTGGCAAGTATGATCTAGCCTACGACGCTTTAAGAGTCAGGATGTCGGTATTAGTCTAAAAAAGGATTTATGTCGGTACCGACGTCTTCCATTTAAGGAAAACACCGCATGGCAACATACGGCGCATCAATGCCGCTCTTATCGTAGGCGGCGGTGACTCGACCCATGACCAAAATGCCGACGCCTAGCCCTCGGCAAAGGGAGTCATACGCTCCGTAGAAGTCCGTACTAGATGCCACAACTATATCGGAACTCATGGACACGGTGCTTTGATATTCGAGTCATTCAAAGCAATAAATACGGAGGCAGCAAATTAAAGTACGACAAGATCTCATAGCTTAAACAGAGCGTGTAACAGAAAATCAAAATACGTGAGCAACGTGGTGCAATAGATCATCCAATGCCTAGTACCAATGTGAGTCAGCTGAGAACAGAACTGTGAACAAGTAAAGCTTACATTGTCCATCTCTGCTAATTGTTTGAACGTGTCAGAGTA
The DNA here is from genome assembly GCA_001913855.2 of Hermanssonia centrifuga. Lineage (NCBI taxonomy): Eukaryota > Fungi > Basidiomycota > Agaricomycetes > Polyporales > Meruliaceae > Hermanssonia > Hermanssonia centrifuga. The sequence goes on from MLYV02001126.1 coordinate 51,876, forward strand.
TATTTCCTTGATTTGCGGATGCAAAGAGTTCATATCGATTTCTCTGCCGAACAATAGCTCGTCTACCGCATCTAGCGGTGGTAATTGTGACCTCTTGCGAAGCATGCCTCGGGTTTCAATGACAGCCATCATCTCGGATATACCAAAGTCATTCTTCGGTATCACGAGCCTTTGACGATTGTTGTTCTTTGCTTGAGGATTAAAGCGCGCTGTAGGGGGGGTGTTCGGTGAGGGAGTTCTGTACGCAGAAGATTCTGAGATGACTGATGCCAAGGACTGTTGTCGATCGTGAGGAGGGCGTATCACCCTCTGAGCACCAGAGGGTGTGACAGTACCAGAACGCGATCTCGGCTCTGATTCACCAGGGCTAGCAGTACGGTAGCTTGAGAGTCGCGAAACCGGGGACGTTGCACGCTGACCTGCTACAGAGCCTGACGTCGGCGTCGGCGAGCGTGCATTCAGAATATGTGCATTCGGGGTATCCGATCGAGAATCGGCTCGGCCCTCAGCGGTAGAGTAAACAGACGGGGTCGTGTTCCTGACGGGGTCATGGGAGTCGAAATTGTTACTGGACGGAGATTGATAGGCTTGGCTGCGATTGTTGCCCTTCTCGTGCTTGATTTTGCTGAGCACACGATCGAGCTTCGCCCCTAAGCCGTCCTTGCCTCGACTAAGAACCCCATGGAGAAGGTCATCTCGCGCGCTGCCCGCACGCTCTCTGTTCGGACCTTCATTCCGCCACTCTGCTTCGACGATATCACTGATGTCGTACGTTTCGCCATCTGGCTCCACATACGAGTATCGCATTCTGTCGTCCACCTCATATCTGGAACTGCGTATCATTGCGTTTCCAGGAAGGAGGACGTCAAGTCCTCGTGCTGCGTTATCTTCGGCAGACAATATTGCCCGTTGGTTGGCGCGGGTCGCGATACGTTGAGCAACAATTCTTTCTTGCTTTGTCATCTGACGTTTGGATTCGTCGTGACCACTGATCGTAGAGTCAGACATTACGCTCGAGCCGCTGAGTGACTCGCGGTGCAGCTTTTGGAGCGCGATTTCGTCTAAGGGAGCAGAGGAACGGTGACGAGAAGACGGCCGGTAGGAGATAGCGCGTCGAAGGACAAATATAGGGTCATCAGGTCCGATGTCCTCAGCATTTCCGAGTAGCAACTGAGCAGAGTCAACGGATCGACGTTTGGTGTCTCGGCGGTCATTCACGCGATAGGTGGGTGGACGAGAGAATGCATCAATCACTTTGCTAGCCGGAGAAAGCTCCTTTTCTTCTGGAGAGTTTAATCTTAGCCAGAACATCGCATACGAGGTTGATATACTCACCGCGCCCACCAGTATCCATATACAGGCCGTAACGTACGCGAGTGGAGCTTCGTCGTTTCGTCATCTTATCTTCAACTTCATCCCCTCCATCGACGACACCATCAATGATTCCAAAGCGCTCCAAACCGAGCTCGATGACCTCTGCCACAGTCACATTCTTTGGGAACACGAACACCTTCCTCCGCTGAGTCTGAGAGATGTCAGAAGAGGTAGAAACGGAAGAATGCCTGTCGCGTAGAGTGTGTTTGAATACGATAGCCTCAGTGAGCGGATCGAAAACCATGTCGTCCGGAAGGTCTTCGGGGTGAATGATGAGCTGCAACGCAAAACGGTAAGATGGCGAACTGAAGCGTTCGGGTGTAACACCAGCTCCTCCGGTGTTCACAGAGAGGAACTGTCCTGGAGAGCGCGGTGGCTCACTATCGGAATCCGCGAAGCTTTCCGCGAGCAAAGTCTCGTCATTTTCGTCATCCGAGAGACTGTTTTCGTTCTCCCCACCCTTGCGGTTGAGATAAAACTTGACCGCAGAATCATCCGTGAAGTCATTCATGGATAATTTCTTAATGGCAGGATGCATAGACAGATTACTTGCAACTGAGCTGATACTGCCTACGCTGCTGCGCTTGACTTTAGGCAGTTCCAACGCCGCTTCCACAAGGGACTCAAACACCCCCAGCGGCTTTTCCTGCGGCAGTAACTGCGCGGATGAGCCCTCAACCTGCTTGATAGTCAAGTAGTACTCGCTCTCATCCTCTCCAGCGGGTAGACGGAATCGTTGGATGGCTTGCCGAACAAGATCTGAGGCAGTAGTGGACGCATTGAGCAGGACGGTCTTAAATGTAGCTTCGGTCTGTACGTTGTTTCCTGCGAAGACACGAATGACGCTCAAGTCAGGAAGGCCGACGCCTTGACCATCCATGGCACCGGGTGAAAGCACGAGAGATCCAGGACGTGGGCGAGAGCCAACTGTGAGGCCAGAGGTGGAGCTTGCTGAAGAAAATGACATGGAGCCAGGCATGACAAGCGGAGCAGACTGCAAACCATACGAAGGCTGAGCCTCTGGAGGGGATGCAGGGGATCGATTTAGATATTGCTTGTAAAGAGCCTGTTGTTGCTCATCACGTTGGCGTAGTTGGGAAGCATGCTGAGAGATTGGTATGGTAGCGGCAGCCTGAGGCTGCTGTTGACCTTGCTGCAAGCGTCTAGGATCTGCAGAATTCTTCTGTGACTGCTGTTGCTGCATCGCCTGCTGTTGTTGTTGTCGAGCACTGGCGGTCACAGGAGAAGTTGACTCAGCGGTGTGCGTATGTTGACTGGAAGACCGTCCAGACTCCCCGGAATTTCTGCCTGTGAGATTATCGCTGCTTCCTGCGCTGATAATGCTGCCATTCTCGGATACACCTCCTGATACACCCTTCTCCTTCTCCTTGCCCTTTTCCTTCTTACGAAACAAGCTAAACACGCCACCCTTCTTTTTGCCGCCCTTTCCACTCTCGTCGTCGGTGGTGACATCTCCGCGGTCGCGTTCCTTGCGTAGCTTGCCCGGACTTGCTTTTGAATCGGGGGTCGAAATGGAAGATCGTGAAGTCCCTTTATTTGCCTTCTTGCGTTGCGCTTCCTCCAGAGCTTCAATCTCCTCACGAGTCCGTTTCCGCTCTTCGTGCTGTTGCTGCATGATTGCGCTGGGAAGAAGAGGGCCGCCACTGGCAGGCGCAGGTTGCTGATGGTCGTCTGCCGAACGTGCTACCTGGGGCGTCAGGGAAACTTTGCGCGTCTCGATTGCTTGTGCAGGATCCATGACTCTGACTCCGTTTGGCGATGTGGGCGAACCGGAGGTAGCGCCATTCTGCGCTGCCGCTAGGCGTTCGCGGGAACTCTGAGAGCGTAGCACCGTTGGCTCTGATGCGGCAGCGGCTGCTGTTCGACTCTGTCCGTCGGCAAATGGATCGCGCGCAATCGGTTTCTGATGTTGTGGCTGTCTATACGAGGCGTCCTGGTCTTCCACGCTGAATTCAGAGCTAGAGGATGTAATGACCACTTGAGCCTGCACTCGGCCTTGTTGTGATCTGGCCTGGATACTCTCCACAGCACCATCTTCCCAACTCATGCCGTCATCAGGTTCCATGCTGAGCGGTGATACACCACCATTCTCCGTCATCTTCTGCCTACGTTCTTGCTCAAGATCCTCTGCAATATCCGGATCTTCGTCCTCGTAACCCTCGTCGTCCCACTCAATATCTTCCTCTTCTTCCTCGTCGTCCCCCCAAACTGCCGGAGGATAACGGTGGACCGATAGCGCTGCAGTGAAGTTCACATTTCTGTTTTGCCTTGAGCCAGAGCGAGCGGCACCAGGCGTAGGTGATGGAGTTGCTTGACTCGATGCTGCGCGAGAGGCGAGGAGGCGATTTTCAGCCTCCAGGCGTTCAGCTTGTGTCGCAGAAGCCAGCTAAGAATAATTCAACAAATGTGATATCTTCAAGAAGCGCACATACGTACGTCGACATTACGATGTTTATTGAGGCGAGCAAGACGCTCGAACGGTGTCTCGATGTTTTCTGCGGGAATGTAACCCACTTCCTGCGTTTTGAGGACACGTATGAGCCACCAGTAGCTGTTACTGTCGTCCATCAAGAAGAGGCTATCTCCTTTCACGACGTTGGCTTGACCTTCTACGGTTGCTGCAAAGCTGTGTAGTGCATACACCATATCAAAGTTGATGGCTTCGTCTGGAATTGAAAGGGAGGAAGAGGCGTCGTCATCCTCCATGTACTCGTCTCTCTCCTCCCCGTCTGAATCATCTTCGAGGACGGAGTGCTCTTCATCAGATGTATAGGTCAGTTCGTGCGCATGATGCGAGTGATCGTCCGTCGTGATTTGGTCCCGAAGGTCGAAAGTATCCTGTCTCGAAGCATGTCTTGCTTCAACGGCTTGCATGTTGGTAGGGAGGATAGGAGATGTGAAGGGCGGCTGGCGCAAACAAGTTATTAAGAGAACCGGTCTCCGACAAAGACGGCTGTAAGACAGTAAGACGAGTGGATGATCAAGTGAGAGTAACCGCGGCCAGGGTTTAATTTATGGGTATACTAAATGAAGCCAAGATTATGCCGGTTGAGTAATTAAGCAGTTTGTCGAATACAAGGAAAACCAAGAGATGGGAGAAAGCGAGAAAGGAATGTCGACCAGAGGACCCGTGACGGTTGGACAGAAATTAATGAACCTTCTCGACATGCACAGGCAAATGTGACGAGAAGCCGGTATTGCCCTCCACGTCCCTGGAGAGTAATTTGCGCCTGTGGAGGCTGCAAAGGGGAGAGGTGGTGGTAGACGTGGAAGAGTCGCCGTGGGTTTGATGCTCTCGTTGTTCGACGGTGTCAAGGTAAGCTCACTTGGGCGTCTCTCAGGCGCCTATCATCAAGCCCATCCCGACTTGGGAAGTTGTCCAGGTTCAAAATCTGAACCATCATCGTCTCTGCCTCCAGTACACACTTTCCTTTTACTTCATACACTCCTTTTTACTTGGAAAATATTCAGCGTCTGACACACCGAGTTACTCGTAATAGCTGCTGTTGGAAATGGAATTCAAGTTCACAGCTACTAGCCCTTACTGCGACCGCCCTCTGTCGGAGGCCATGTGGGAGTCGCCCCAGCAAGACGAGAAGAAGAAGATGCAAACAACAGTAGCCATTCGAGAAGAAGAACCCCACCGGTTCAAGATCCTACCCCTCAAGCAGGTTCCAGTGGCCCAACGTCCGCATTATACAGAAAGCCCATCCATCAACTTTGACAGACCCTTTATTGGATGGCGAGCTGACCCTCCTTCAATCTATCAACTTTCACACACTCCGAGCACCTCTGCCTATTCATTCAATAGCTTGAATGATACAACCTCGCCATCAGTGAAGTCGTTTCCTTCACCAACACTGACTTCTTTTTAATTGCGCTCTCCGTATCAGGCTCTATCCTTCAGGTCTGCGGCGACGGCAGGCGAAGGCAATACAAGTCATCTTTTGCCCTTCTCACACTCTCAGAGGTCTGTCAATAGCTCGAAAGATGCCCCAACTGGGCTCGGAGTATTTCTGCGTGGAGTGCCAATCGGTCGCAATGAACCCCCAGAGGCAATCGATCACACCGCCTCTTCTTATTTCGACAGAATACGGGAAGTCCCCTCGCAACTATCGACTCCGAACTTCAGTCCCGACTTGACCTTCGAAACTACGAAAGAACTCTCGTGTTCTCCGTGTCTCGATACGCCCCCTCTCAACGAGACTCAATCCTGTGAAAGTGTGCGGAAAGCCCAAAGTATGAACATTCTTCGAGACTTGAATTTCTCTCATGTCGCCTCAATTCGGAAATCCAATATTGCAAGGAAATTGAGTCCCTCTACGTCGGCAGACTCCAACAATCCAGCTTCTCTGCGCAGAACAAGGTCCAAGACGCTTTCGGCTGCAGCACTCTCGGTAGCTTCCAAGGTTAAAGGAAGATTACACAAGCGGAAACGGCACGCAATCTACGCGGACACTGGCATGCAAATCACTTTCTCCCCCCCTGAAGACAATCAGCCTTTCTCTGCTACCGTTATAATCTCTCCCGAACTTGAGCCACCTGCGGAACACTCACAGGATTCTACGAAAAGTATTGATGAGGATAGCATATCGTCCGACCACTGGCAGTGCTTGGGCGAAGCAATTCCGCGATCCACTAGGCGTCTTCTCAGCTCTTTGTCTACTAACACACCTACTGGATATTTCCTCGCGCCTCGTTCGATTTCTATTCCGCCGAGAAGCTCGGGATCCGAGTTACAAGTATCACGACTATTCCCATCGCCTGTCGGTCCTTTGAATATCAAGAAGTCACGCAAGGCACACGGCAGAACTACCTGGAACAGGAGTATGGATGAATTTCTCAACATCGCTGGAGAAGCGGACCCGTCTGGCCGACTTCCGTTGGTGACAGCTATGTTGCAGGAATTGGACATTGCCATCAGCGAATGGCGATTCGTACTCTACCTGTAGATTGCTAATGTATACCGTTCCCACATCACTACCACATCACATTCTTAGTATCCACCGTATGTATCAGCCGCCAGCAAATGTAATATAAAAGATAAACCAAGAGAGCAGAAGGACAGAGGACGAATAGCCGAGGTAGACTCATGACATGAAATCGAGGTCAGCTCTAGATATCTTCCAGATGACAAACTGTACGTATCATGAGCCTCACCATTCGACGCGTTGAGATGAGACAAATTTCCTACTGGCTAGTGTTCTGATACACTGAGATACAGGATTGCTATAAGGGGGCATGTCAGGGCAATGCGACCTTCTCTTTAGCCTGTTTTTATCTTACAATCGATAACATGGTTCCCCTCGGAGTGGCTCCTCTTCGCAGTAAATACTATCAATTGACTTTTGAATCACGTTCATGCCCAGGGGTTTTTGTCCTTTAGTAAACGTAGCTTATATGAATACCTGGATGAATGCAGAATCTCCGCCGCTATGGCTGTCGCCTTCCTGGGTATGGAAATTTGTGATGGTAAAGGTATCGATGATGATTGCACCGAAGTGCGTTTATCGCTCGCAAATGAGTGCATGTAAGGCCCGGGTGGAAAGCGCATGATTATTGGCATAAAAATCCCCACTGAAGTGTCAAGAGGTATTGGGTCTGATCATCCGCCGGGGCCAACAGTGTTGGCAGCCTGGCCGCGAGTGTTAGCGCGCAATATCGCCTGGTGTTTGTACTTGTTGTGCAAAGCCTTCTGAATTCAACAACACCAAATAGTCTGTTGTGGCGTCCCCTTGCAGCCCCTTACACCATGACTTTGCTAGTATGCCCAGAACGTGTAAAACTTTGGATTAGTTCGTTTTCAGGACAAAACGCACACTCGATCTACTCCTATGTTACCTTGCTAAACTAAAAAAGATTGGAAGACCAGTTCTGGCCGTCTCAGCGTGGTGGGCCGAGGAGAAAATAATACTCGTTCTCTGCCCTGGCTCCTGTTGCGTCGCCTTAGGAAGGTAAGGTTGCATCGCATACTCTGACTCCTGATTATTCTCCCAGCTTACTGTGGAAATAAAGAGGGTTTCATGCGTTATTCCTCAAAGCATATATGTGAGGAGCGCGCTTCCTTGGCCTAAAACCCCTCGGCCTTTCACTCATAAATCAGCTGGTGATGATGACAAGCGCACTTCTACAAGACATTAAGGGTTACAGGAGGCAGCGCCAATATCATTTCGCGGTTTCACAATTTTCAACACCGAATCGTTCAGTTCGAGACTCGCTGATCGAGAAAGAGGAGCACTACAGCTCCTAACCTCTCTTCACCTCTCCTACTTGGCCGGTCTTGTGGTCCAGGTACAAGCGTATCGACTTATGCTTGTTTGTTCGCCCCTAGGTTGATCGTTTACTCCTGCTTCTGTGTCCTCTAGACAAGCCAGTCACAAGGCTCAAGGTCGTACCTGAACAGTACAAGCGACCCTGAGCATAGACTCCTCAGTACGCCGACAGGTTTACGGTCGACTTCCTTGTGAGGTTACTCAACAGGTATAAAACCTTGCGTACCAACATGCAGAGACTTTATCCCCACTCGCCTCACGGCCTTTCATCCACTTCGCGTTCTTCCACCCAAACTTTTCATCTCCACAATGCGTTCTTCTTTCTTGACATTCGCTCTTCTTGCTGTTATATTTGGCGATGCGCTCGGTTCCCCTATCCAATACTCTCGCGACGAGTCCCTTGAGGCCCGAGGAGGGTACTATCCCGTCTTTCCGGGATTCGGATCAGGTGGCGACGCGACTACGGGCAGCTCTGGCAATGTCAATGGTGGCTCGGTCACCAACAACGCTGGCTGGGGCTCCATCTACAACGGCTGGGGATCGTGTAAGTCGTCTTCCATGATTTTATCGGCATCCATCACTTAACTTTCCTGCAGCGGTTGGCGGTAACGGCGGTAAATCTGTTACTGGCAGCGCTTATGCAGGCAACGGTGGGGTCTTTGGAGGCTCTGGAGGCTCCGCTACGTCTGGTAACTCCGGCGATGCCAACGGTGGATCCGTCACCAACTCCGGCGGCAGCATTACGAACGTAGGAGGCTCCAGCGTAGGAGGAAACGGTGGTATCAGTGCTTCTGGTAACGCCAAGGGAGGCAACGCCAAGCGCGGTGGATTTGGCTTCCCAAGCTTTGGGGGCGGGGACGCTTCCACAGGCAACTCCGGCAACGTCAATGGCGGTAGTGTATCCAATACTGCATATGGCTGGGGCTCTTCGATCGCAAATGGCTATGGTTCTGGTAAGTGTTGCACTGTCTTTTGTCGAAAGACAAGCGAGTACTCATGTCTCAATAGCTAAAGGCGGCAACGGCGGTGGTTCTTACACCGGAAACGCGCTCGGAGGTTACGGGGGATATTCCGGACTAGGAGGTGATGCTAGCACTGGAAATTCGGGCGATGCCAACGGTGGATCCGTAACCAACCAGGGCGGCAGCATCATGAACGTAGGAGGCTCCAGCGTAGGAGGTAACGGTGGCGTCAGTGCTTCTGGTAACGCTAAGGGAGGCAACGCCAAGCGCGGTGGATTCGCTTTCCCAAGCTTCGTCGGGTTTGGCGGCGACGCAACGACTGGAAACTCTGGTAGCGCCAACGGTGGTAGCGTTTCTAATACCGCCAGTGGATGGGGCTCAGTCCAGAATGGCTATGGTTCTGGTAAGTGGTGGTTCATGGATTACGCGCTATTGAATCTGAGCTGAACTGTTGTCTTATAGCCAAGGGTGGCAACGGCGGTGGGTCATATACCGGTAACGCTATCGCTGGCAACGGCGGTAGCTTCTATGGTTTTGGCGGAGATGCCAGCACTGGAAACTCTGGTGATGCTAACGGCGGATCCGTTACCAACTCTGGCGGATATATTGTAAACATGGGCGGCTCCAGCGTAGGAGGAAACGGTGGCGTCAGTGCTTCTGGTAACGCTAAGGGAGGTAACGCCAAGCGCGGTGGGTTCGGCTTCCCAAGCTTCGGCGGCGGCGGAGATGCTTCTACTGGCAGCTCTGGCAACGTCAACGGTGGCAGCGTATCCAATACTGCCTATGGATGGGGCTCTTCGATCACGAACGGCTTTGGATCTGGTGAGTATATGTTACCTTGTCGAAGATTTATTTGATACTCATGTCCGAATAGCCAAGGGCGGCAACGGAGGTGGCTCTTACACCGGCAATGCCTATGCTGGCAGCGGCGGCTTCTATGGTAGCGGAGGCGACGCTACCACAGGAAATTCAGGCGACGCTAACGGTGGTTCCGTCAGCAACACCGGTGGCAGCATTGTGAACTTTGGCGGTTCTAGCGTAGGAGGCAATGGAGGCGTTTCTTCGAGTGGAAATGCATTCGGTGGTCATGCATGATTGGATCAATGTCTACGTTGTTCTGGATATTGCTCAAATGCTCGCACTTTTATCATCTTTGGGGATTTTTTTTGATGTTAGTGATGTATTTGTAGCTTAGCAAAGGGACATATTTTCTCTCTTTAGCACACCTATTCATATGGATGTTTGTTGTACACTTATCCAGGCTGCTCAAGTCGTATCCTTCATCGCATGACTTCCCCAGCTTCGAAGCGATAGTAAGTACAGCCTGATGCGATTGACAGCATACATCTTGATCGTGTTCAATACTGGGGCCTGAGGAGTAGAACACAGTTCTGGCATGAAATGTCGAAAGAGGTAATACTAGTTTTATGCTGCGAGGCACACCCTGAGACGGGTAAAGCTCTATTATGTCAATGGACAACTAGATTAGTACAGTTAATCGATAAGTGGGTATAGTTGTGCCAGACCGAAAAGAAATAATCAACGAGAAAGAACAAAGAAAAAATCAACGACGCCCAGCATCCGGCTCCTTTGGGCCCTACGAAATAAAGCTTCATCCCTCCATAGCTTACATTCATCCCGATCCGTCACGTCAATAGGCTGGTCCCTTTCCGCTCGCGATGGCCTTGCGAATAGGATTCGACGTAGGATCTATCGCGCCGCTCCTCTCAAGTCTGTCAAATAATACAAACAACTTCTCCGCCTCCAGTTCCTTCTCTTCGTCTGTCATTTCCGGACCAGTATTCTGCTCACGCTGTGCCACGCCTGTAATAGGGTCAATGGGTTTGCCGTCTGCCGTAGTGTCGGGAGCACCGGCGTCGCCTACGGATGGTGCGCTCATGATACCTTTGCTGAACAGTAGGCCTGCGACGTTGCCATAACCAACGTAGGATGACAGAGTGGCCCCTGCAATGAGGTGAGATCAGGTTGGCTAGCATGGAGGAACAAGTACGTACCATTAGAATCGCAGATCGCATACAACATCTCACCAATAGACTCCTTCATCCTGCTGTGATGGATAGACGCGAGAAGCCTCAAGCTGCGTCCAAGCAAATCGGAGCGAGCCTCAAGGGGGCTTGACCTGTCAAGATCCTGCGGCAGGATCCACTCCATCATGCGCTTCCGTGCACCTTCGTCCCCGTTGCACAACTTGGTGATGAGTAAGACCAGCGGACAGACTAGTTCGTCCAGGGTACTGTCACTTTCGTTATGACAACGCTCGCGTACGCTGCTATCGTCTGGATCGATGTTACCAGGGAGATAATGGGAAAGCGTGACATCGAGAAGATCATATGCGCGAAGAAGGGTATCAGGAATCGAACGTGACGGCGGAGAGGTTGACCGGTGGGACAGCCTGTGAGAGACTGACAACCTAGACAGTGCGCGGTCGAAGGCACCGGGCTTAACCTCCTTAGTTTCCTTCACTGGGGAACCACTGCGGCTGCCCCTTGTGGCGGGGGAGCCTGGTGCCGAGGGAGAGCTGACAGGCGATATGGACTTGGAGGATTGGTTAGGCGAGCCTGGGTTGCTCAGAATGGGGAACCACTTGGACCTCAAAGAAGGAGTCACTGGAACAGTGATGAGAGTATGGATGACATAAGTCATAGGTGATGCAAGGGGTGCAGGGAAAGTGGGCGGCAAGCTATTAAACAGCCTCAAAAGGGGAGGCACCAGCCTGTAGAATGGCTTTGAGCACATTGACTCATTTCATTTGATAAGTTCTTACCCGTCCAGTCGGCTACTCCAGCATTCGCCCATGATTTTCGGACGACCACTGCTGTCCGTTGATTTGTCGACCATCTGCAAAAGAAAAACGCTCAGAATTGCATATCTTTGCAAGAAGGATACATCGATGTGCACAAACCTTAGGATAATGGTGCATTAAGTTAAATGCAACCTTCAGAAGATCCCTCATAGCATCTCGTGACATTTTCTCGCTAGCCAATAGACTGCTCGTGAGGCTTTCAAGTTTTGTCGTTATGACCTCCACGATATGGCTGTGATGACCTGCATGCTTGTTTTCAACGAGAGCTTGGATGAAGTCGCTCGCATATGCCACGGAGAGAGTTGCCAGGAATAATATACGGGAGACCAGAAATATGCGCTCCGGAGACGTGGTTTTCTGCTATGGCGATGAACTCGATATGAACTCGGATGCGTATATGTGCTTACCTCCAATAGCTCGACCATCGCACTACCGCCACCGACATCTTTAGATATCAATACATTCCGCCCGGTTTCAATGAGTAACAAAGCATTTGCGATGCATCTCAAGACCTCGTTCGACGCGTCCACATCATCTTTGAAAAAGTGCAATATTGCCAGCAGCGCTGAGAAATTGGCACGAGTGGCAATGATCACCGAACCAGCGGGGTTTTTGCCCATTATCTTTATAGTCAGAAGAGCTTGGGCAGCATCTGCAGCAGGGTAGGTATTGAGATCCGAAGAGCTTTTGGTGACTTACCTTTTTGAACCAATCTACATTTACTTGAGCCATTCGATCCTTTCGTTAAAAGCGTGAGGTCGTCGATTATCAGTTGAATGAGTTGCTGGCGGTTGGCGTCGTCAAGCTTGAAGGGTATCTCTGCACCTATTTCCCGCGTTATCAGCCAAGCAGTCTAAGCAAGAATTGCACTGTACGTACTGTCCGTGATTGACTGAAGTACCGCCGACACCTCTGAGCGAGGCGATGAGCCGTTGAGCGCCGTGTAGGCTTCACGGAAGTTAGACATTTGAACCTCCGGACGGACGATGGGTTGAGCGGTAGGTCAGCCGATGGGTCTGAGGTTGCCGTAAGCAAGGAGCGAGTGGGGACAGTGCTGGAAAGCGGTAAAAGGAGCAGTCGGAAAGACAAGCTCGTAATGGAGGTGGATAGCTGTACAAGACGCTGAGACCGTAATTGTTGGCAGCAAGACAGTAATACACTTTGAGTTGAACAAGTGAGTAGGGTACGTGGGGATGAGCAGAAGGTATGAAAGACACAACAACAGCGAGCTGGGGCAACGAGTGGAAGGGGGAAGACAGTGAAAGACAGTGGCGAGTCAGAAAGTAAGTCGGCCTAAGTCTCTCGACGCAGACGTCCGTGCCGCGGTAACTTATGCGAGTGACCGTCGATCGAGAATACCCGAAGAAATGAAGGGAAAATAAAATCAGGAACAAATCACACGGATGCAATCATATTAATGCTGTCTTGTAGTCAAGGAGACATTGGCGGATCACACACGGACAGTAACCAGCGAACAGTCTACATATTTTCCATGATATTCGTTGACACTGCAAAGAGACGTGACAAACGTACACACAACGCTGGGAGAGCTGGAGCTCAAACTACCCTGCACTCGTCTATATGGCATAACGTTCTCCAAGTCGGCGACAGCCTATCGCACTCATCACGAAACTGTATGAATGGAATTCACGCCATCCACAGCGCCAATTGCCAGCAATCCCGAAATGCAACAAATGCATCTGAGCTGACACTGCGCGGCGCGGTTGTCCCAGGGCGTCGTGTAAGTCTATGCACGTAAATCGTACCAGCAGGATCATCAGGAATCATCCTGTGGAACTTGAGCGTGCAACTCTTGGCCATCAGTCAGGGGGACGCACACCTAATTCCTGGTATATCCAGTGTATCACCCGTGTATGCCATTCCCATTGGTGTGTCCACTCGTTGGTATTGGAAGTTCCACAAGGCCTCCCGACGCTGGGACTGGAGGCTGCGGCTCCGGAAGATGTTCTTCCATCTCAGGGAAGCTTTGCAGTAAAGCATCATTAAAATAGCTACGATATGACTGTGGGGAAAGTAATGGGTCGATAGATTTTCGCCCTGATGTATAGAGTCACACGCACATTGATAGCTTGGATTTTGCCATTCATGAACTGGTTCTCCGTGGCAGCTCTCTCCAATCTCTCCTTGGTCAGCTGCATGGGATTCCTGGCGTTGTCAATTTCAGCCAGAACCTGTATGGGAATCATGGTCGGGACATGCTGTGACATATCGTCGATAGTTCTCAGGTGGCTGATAACGTCGTTGCTGTGGCCAATTCATGTAAATATTTGCAATGCAAAGGAACAATGGAGGACTCACACTCTCAGACCTACTTGTTTACCTCCTCCCGGCTTATCTTTCTCCTTAGTTAAATCGTTGACAACGGTGGTCCCCAGGTTGTACAGAGCATTGGCGAGTCCCAGTAATTCCAGTTCAAGGTCACCTTGTACGCCCGCCGGAGGGGGTGACTCTGAGGACCGAGGAGAGTCTGGAGCAGGCGCAGATGTGGCAGATAGACTTGCTCGCGCCATCTAGCAGGTAGCTCCCGAGCTCGTCGACGCGTGCTCTGCTAATTTCCTGATTTAATTTGTGGTCGGTGGTTGAGTAGAGAGCTGTAGAAGAGGTACGGGTATGAAATGGCGCTTGACATCGGACTCCAAGCGCCGGTACTGGACTACTACATGGCCGCCCACTAGGCAGTTCAGGCCATTCAAATGATATTCAATATTCAAGCTTCAAGCTTCAAGTTACAACCGTTACTATTAGTGTACTGTTTTCCGAATTTTTGACATGTACACAACCGCTGAAGCAGTTCGACACCCCGAAGAAACCAAGAAGAGGGCAGATAAAGAATAATGAGGTGGTATTAATATTCGTTTCTTCAAGTTCAGCCTGACTCTGAGTGGCATCATGATTAGCATTCATTTCCATCGTCAGGCTGGAATTCTAATGCAGCCCTTGTGGTCTCTCAATATTGCCATGCTTGGCTCTGCATATCCAAAAGACACTTCTCTACCTGATCCCTGGTAAACTTAGGGCACATCAAGCGTTTTCCTGGTGGGCTCCGAGTCGGATTGTCCTCCAATCTGCGCAGGAGTTCCTCAAGACAAAGGACGGCTTCTTCAGGTACCGCCGGCCTTCCCTCCTGTGTGGTAATGGTAAGGAAGGATCGTATATCGTGCAACTCGAAGTTTAAACCGGAATGCGTAACAGTCTCGTTGCTGTCGCCCGGATCGGTTTCCTTATCACTGCTATCGTTTTCAGCGAGGTCCCTGTTTTCTGTATTACCGCTAGCTCCCTCCACTTCGCCTGCTTCACCGCTACTCCCTTTGCTTTCAGAAAGTTTTTTCTGAGGCTTTCCTTCTGAAATTCTCTTTGCCTTTGAGGGACGGGGCGGGAATCGCAACAGTGCCCATCCATTCGGCCCGCCGAAGGGGAAAGCTGCGCAACGGACTATGAATATCCAACCTCCGATGTCGTTGGACAGTGTGTCAAACGACAGAGAAGGTGCAGTCACGATGTTACGTTCATTCCAGCTCTGACCAGGTTTCCGTGGCGAGGCAGTGCATGCGGCAGTAATTATCGCGCCTCCCGTGGCGTCGAACTGCCAAGGGTTGATGAGGACCATACTGGCAATAAAATCGGTCAGACCTTGTATCACTCCAGCCGGGGTGAATATAGGCAGGGAAACCCCACGATAAGAGTCGTTAGGCAGAGTAAGAAACGTGATCGCTGGTGTCCTGGAAGGATTCTGGGTTATCTGGAGGAGAGCAGGGTGCATCAGCGCCTCCAACTTGTAGAATAGGCTGGGCTTAGTGCGGAGGAGCTCCCAGATGTCTTCGTCTGCAATGGATTCGCAATTCATGAGGACGATACGCTTTAAACCGCTGGACAGCAGAGTGAGCACTTCGCGTACACCGTCAATCGTGATCCGGGCAATACGGGAGAGATTAAGGGCCTCCACACCCTCGAGACCCTGGGCGAGCGCAATCACTTGAGCATCTGCAAGATCGAACCCGGATAGGTCAACAGACAAAGGAGTGTCGCTCAATTCTTTCAACGTCTTGGCTAGAAGAGGAAGACCTTCATCTGGATACGGTTTCTGTGCCTGAAGAACATCTCGTACATCCTTCCGTTTCCCGGGAAGCCAAAGGAGTTGCTCGATGATCGTTGTGTCACCTCCCTCAATCGTCTGAAGAATGGCTTGGGGTAGCGAGAAGTTGACAAGGGAAGGGATAGTAACGGGCGGGTTTCCAGCGTCAGAGGGCTCCGCGGGTGCTGTTGATTCAGTATTTACAGGTCGGTATTCGGTGGGCCACGCTTCGTGTAACGCAGATAAGTCGATGAGTCTGACGCCATCAAGAATCCCGATGGCCGCCCGTACTTTCTTGTCATTTTCATCACTTCTCGGTTCAACATTGTCCTCGTCCACGTCAATATTTCCGTTATTCAATTCTCCAGGAATACTGTAGTATCCCGAGAGATATTCGGTTGCGGTCAGAGGCTCGGCTTCCGTAGCGAAGCAATAAGCTGGATTCTCTAGATCTGTAACATCAATAATCGATATCCCGTCGTTGTTGTCTACAAAGTGCGTACGCCAATGCTGTGGTCAATAGAACGAAGCATACTCAGCTGAGGGCTACTTACCTCCATCCCAGCTACACATACCCGCAGGCAAAAGAGAATTGGTTATAGTGCCGCCACTCGAGTAACCAGAGTCGAGGTCGATGTCCCAACTCATTCCCAGAACGGAAGCCAAGAAAGGACAGGGAGTGTCGGGAATGGCAGGCTCATTTCCGA
The DNA here is from genome assembly GCA_001913855.2 of Hermanssonia centrifuga. Taxonomy (NCBI): domain Eukaryota; kingdom Fungi; phylum Basidiomycota; class Agaricomycetes; order Polyporales; family Meruliaceae; genus Hermanssonia; species Hermanssonia centrifuga. The sequence goes on from MLYV02001126.1 coordinate 68,129, forward strand.
ATGTTCCATACTTGCCGCTCAAGCTATGAAGCTCTTCACGAATTATCTCTGCGTTGTCCTTCTGCTGAGCCAGGGTAAGAAAGCGGCGGGCAGCATACAAGGGAAGGACACCATAACACCACTGGTGATGGTACGCCGCCACACAGCGATACCTGGGTTGTGTGGCACCATGTGGGATGATGCGCGCAATAACGAATGCTTGATGTCTCTGACCCATGCTCTGCTGGTGAGGTGAGATGCGATACCCCAGCGAGGATACAAGATAACTCACTACTATTCAGAATTTTTCGCGGGTAAAGTGATGATAGATGACTAGATGACTAGGGAAACGAGGTGTCGAGTTGCAACGTATTTAATGAAGGCGTCACGAGGGTGGCCTAAAACTTGAAGCACAATGGTTAGTGATTTCGCACGAAGAACCCAGCAGTAAGTATTATATCTCCAACAAAAGGGAACAAAGAAGCCTCGTTTTTTGACGCATATATGGGCGTCTAATCATACCCGCAGAGGTTTTCCAGCTTTAAAGATGTCAGTGAAATGCGAGAAACAATAATGAAAGCATTGACATTGATATACCGATACAGCATGCAGAAAACAAATGCCATTGAGATTGCGAGGAGGATGGCCAAAGAATAGAGAGAAATACAAAACAACCAACACCTCATAGTGCGCCTTCGAATAGAAGTTTGCGTGGTTTACTAATTGATGGGGCCGGGGTGACGAGAGCGGGCCTGAAGGGGAATAAAAAGTCAGCGCCCATATAATAGAGGGAGATTTGGCACATACATAGATGTTCCGGTGTTAGCTGCAGGGTTGCCCATGATAATACTCTCCGAGACACCGGCGATGCTATCTGTCTTCCCTAAGGCAGAGGCATCGAAGAGATGGTCCGTAGTCTTTTCGAATGATGCCAACATAAGGACACTGTCTTTCATTTTGGCCACACCGAAACGAGTGATACCGAGGACCTCGCCCTATCCAAGAATCAGTAAGAAGGCCGACCTCTTTCATGAAGAATATTTCTAACCTTGTAAGACATGACATCGCCCAGAAGCATGACATGTCGAGGATCGATACTCATACCGTGACTAGCCATCGTATACTGAATTTCGTTGATGATGGTCCGCCTAGCAGCCTCAATACCTAGCACTTGCGCGGTTTCGATGACGTGATTCGATGTTGTATGCTCTCCGATGATGCCTGAGGACACCGTCAGGAATGATCGTGTATGCAGTTTGTAATAAATTGAGATTACCTTGCGTGACCATGACCTTCTGCAGCCCATAACCTTCCACTAGTAGCTCTTTGTCGCCCTTCTTTCCTCGAGAGTCGTCCTTCTCTTTGATGTTGATGATAGCACGACGGATTGTTGGTACACCCTGCAATCACATCAATAGCCTATACTACTCGGTTGCAGTGCTGACTCACTTTTACGACGACGTCTGCCAACGTACGCTTCAGTTCCCGAAGACGGTAGTACTTGTCGGGTCCGTCCACGTAAATCCTGAGCCTATTTCTGCGTGGTATCACTGTGATAGACTATCGTGAAGGTGAGCCGATTGCCTCCGGAACCCCAAAGTCTTACATACCTCCTGCTTGATCTTGAGCTTTCTGGCAGCAACTATTGCCCATTTGATATCATCCAAGTTCAATTCAAGCTGGAAAAAATGGTTATGGCTGTGCGACGATATCCGACGATATCCGGTAATACTGACCTGAAGGTCTTGGATGGTCTTCTCGTCGACGATCACGCCGATATATGTATACTCTGGCGCCCATGCCTCCTCGAGAACAGAAGCAATCTAGTACAATAATGTTAGCACGACATCAGCGATCGTAGATTTGCAGTGCTCACGTCACCGAGATGAGTCTTCTCTAGGCGGCCTTTCACAATACGAGCTGAGGCTTCGCTATCGCTTGTTACAAGTTTACAGCTGATGATAGGTGTGCTAATAGCCTTTGCAGCGTTGATGATCTCCTTGATACGTGGGACACCAAGGGTGACGTTCATTGATGCAACACCAGCAAAATGGAAAGTTTTCAGCGTCATCTGTGTACCAGGCTCACCAATCGACTGCGCACCAACGGCGCCGACAGTCGAACCTGCCAACGCATGTCAGTTATGTTGCTCCTAGGATACTTCAGTTATTGTCTTACCAGGTTCGATCTTAGCCTTCACATACTTCGTCCAGCAGATATCCAAGAACGTACGAAGTTGATCTTCAGTGACTTTGGACTTGTTGTCCACAATCGCCTTGTCAGCAACTGCATTCGCAATTACATTAGCAATGATCATCACAATAGCAATTGAAATTTACCAGATGCACCCATTGAGAGATCGGTGTCCTCGTCCCATTCCTCTTCTCGTTCGAGGGCTTCAAACATACCACGGCTCTTACGAATCTCAGCCAACCTGTGAGCAATATGCTCTGAGACAAATCCTCGAATAGTTGCCAGGTATGCGGCCGTACACTCGCTTGTGAACCGTTTTTGCGATAGTTCCCGGTCAACAAGCTCCAAAATCTCGAATGGAAGAAAACCGCGAGTACTGCGTGATGCAATGGACTGTATGGGAGCCGAGTCAGAATGCGACAACGGACAGTAAAAGAAGACGTACAGAAGCATGGCTCCAGGCGCGCATGAACTCTACAGGTTGTGCATCACCCTCGAGACAAGCTGGATCGAGGCCGTCGTCGCCGTAACGAAACTGCACAACCCCACCCACTGCATTCCGCACTGACGAATCATAATGTGTCACCAAATCTTCCAATGCTTTCATCAAACGCCTTTGCATATATCCCGTCTCCGCGGTCTTGACGGCGGTATCAACCAGACCTTCACGTCCGGATATAGCGTGGAAAAGGAACTCTGTAGGCGAGAGACCCGAATAGAAACTGTTTCGAACGAAACCTTTGGAAGGTGGTTCCCTGGACTTCTTCGGAAAGTGAGGTAAGGAACGATCTTGGAATCCATCTGGTACACGGTGACCAGCAATAATTTGCTGACCGACACAGGCAACCATCTGAGACACGTTAATGACGGAACCTAAACTGGCAGTTAGGACATATATTAACGGAACGTGGTGATGAACGCACCCTTAGAACCACAGGAAGCCATGATAAGAGGGGCGTTGTGTCGACTAAGTTCTTTCATACAGATCTCTCCGACCTTTTCACGAACATTGGACAGAACGGAGGAAATCATGGCTTCCAGGGTCTGCTCTTGGTCGCAGCCTGCTTTGTTCTCAAGCAAGCCTTTCTTTGCACGCGCAATCAAGTCATCGCATTCCGCATAAGCCTTTTCAACCATACTATCTTTCTTTTGAGAAAGAACAGGCCCTGGAATGACGTCGTTGATACCTAGAGAGAACCCATAGTTGGCTACAGGAAAAGTCAGTCATTTCTCCGAGGATAGGCGAGTAGCTAGACATACCCAGGTACCGCGCGCATAATTTAGCCAGCCTGCCCATGGCCGCCGCCGCTTCGTGAGGCCCGTAGTCCCTCATGATGACGCCAAATATTGACTTCTTCTTACCGCTTCCAACGGTCGCCTTGTCCATCACTCCACACATAATCTCACTATTGACAATGACAAGCCAACCATCATTGGGAGACATGTCGGGGGCAGGGTTCATGCGGGGGTAGGAACCAGGGGTGGACTTCTCTTCCTTGTTGCACTTGGACTCGACATTTACGCGGACCTTGGAATGTCTATTCGGTCTCATCAACACGTTGAACACCTGTTTTCCTGTCCATAATCTGACGGGCTTCCAGATGGTTGGAGGGGGGATATCAATTTGTGATTCTGCATCGCTGAAGTACGAGCATATTTGCGTGAACTGCTGTCTGTCAAAAAACCGATCTCGCCGAGAAAGCAAGAAAGAGGCGGTAATGAAATCTTGGATGGCTGCAATGACAGGCTCTCCGTTGCGGGGTGTGACCAAGTTGTGCTTGACACTCATGAGCTCCAGGGCTTCCGTACGAGCCTCCTCTGTCTGAGGCACATCTGAGAGCAAGCTTAATACCACTTACTCAATTTATATACATGTAATCACTCACGCAAGTTCATCTCATCACCGTCAAAATCTGCGTTGTATGGCCCACATACACACTCGTTGAGACGGAAGGACCGCCAAGGCCGCACCTTGACCTATCAGGATATAAGATGTTGCAACCAGTACGATAAAGGAAATCCTTACTCGATGACACATTATAGACAGCTACGTAGAGGAATGAGTGAAGTGTCTTATTTGACAGGACAAACCCGTACCTTATGCAAACTAGGCTGCCGATTGAAAAGCACGATGTCCCCATCAATGATGTGGCGTTCAACGACATCTCCAATTCTCAAGCCATCTGCAACAGCAGCGCGATTTCCAAACTTGAGATACTTTTTGAAGCCGCTACTCCCAGCCGTCACGTAGTTTGCTCCAGGATGAACGTCACAGCCATTTCGTACGGCTTTCTTCAGCTGATCAATATTATGTGCAGTCACCCGTTCTGGGTAGGTCAAGATCTTGGAGACACGTTCAGGTACCGCTACCTCGTCAATGCGCAAGTTTGGGTCCGGTGATATGACAGTTCGACCAGAAAAGTCGACTCGCTTTCCTGACAAATTACCACGAAAACGTCCCTGTTTGCCCTTCAGCCGTTGACAGAATCCACGAATCGGTTTTTGTCCCATCTGAGATGGAACGCCAGGTAGTTCTGAGTTGATGTACATGGCAATAGAGAGTTGAAGGAAGTCCCATTGTTCCTACAGGACAATGGTAAGAATGCGTGGGTACATCGACCATCCTGAAGACGCGCACCATGAACTGCGCTGTGGGTGCACCTTTTACAAGACCCTGCTTGATTAGGGCGTTGGTGAAGACGATTTCCGTGAGCTTCACAGTAAGATCGTCTTCGTTGGACGCACCGTCCTGGGCAACCGACGGTCGGATGCAAACGGGGGGCACAGAGATGTATTGCCAAATATATTCTTCAGGACGAGCAAACTCGGGTCTCAGTCCAAGGAGTTCGCAATCTTCGTCCGGCATGCGCTTGAACAAATCCAATACTTTGAGCGGATTGAGTTCCTCGTGCACAGCTCGGTTCAGATAGATGGCCAAATCCTTTTGAGCCTCTATAGCTGGAGCAAAGGACATTTTCCAGCGTTCCATTTCATCGGCAGTCTTCTTCGCACGAAACTTGTCGTGGATGATTTTAAGAGCACCAGCTTTCTTCACGGCACCGTTTGTTGATGCACAGTAAGGACAATACACGGTTTTCCGCGCAAGAACATTGACAGCCTTGATGAGTGCCTGACGATGGATGTTCTCAAGACCTGGACGTCGAAAGCGTTTAAGATATGAACGGCGATCTGGTTCTTGTAGCAGTACCCTAGCACAAGACTAAACTGAATGTCAGATGAACTTTTGAGATTTATATCATACGACAGACCTTGCAAATACACTGGAGGATACCAATGGTGTGCTTGAAGTACCCAATATGAAATACTGGAACCGCTAGCTTGATATAGGCGTAGTGCCCGACACAGTCCACCGAAGACAATCCACAGGTCTCGCAAAAGGTGTTCTTCTCCGTCGTCCCCTACGAAGAGTCATTCAGTCAGGTCTCCAATGCGGGTATAGTTCACATACCAAGCGTCGGTCAAGTACACCATTCTTAACGGGTAGACGGTCCGTAGGAGTATATAGATCTCTATGGGTCACCTCAAACTCCGATATCTTCACAGCATCCTGATTGCTCAGAATACTAAATTGGAGTTTTTTGCTGCAATGCACAAGGTCAGATACACAGATAGCGGCGAATTGGACAGACATACATGACTTTGGGAGCCTGGTGAGATACCGTTTCCTTCATCTAGAGAGCTACGTCGCGAGTTCTAGTTTACGGTCCTATGTCGCCCTAACTTCCCCTCCCCCTTGTGACTGAGACACTTCCTCGCGAAATATCAAGGTACGGCGACAGACAGAGGTCGTGAAAGCCAGGATAAAATGACAAAACCCTAACCCTAAGGTTTAAAGTGCTGTATCATACATAAGCGCTCAAGCTTTAGGACGCGTGGTCGCGACAAGCGCCTGCAATTGCGCGTCCTCGAACGCTACAGCTGCCGCCTCCATACACCTCATCCTCCTTCCGCAACTATGTCCAGAACATCTTACGACAGGCAAGTATCATATGCGACAGCGTGCTTTGTGTGCTCAACAACCTTGTAGATACCTCACTGTCTTCTCGCCCGAAGGGCGTTTGTATCAAGTTGGTGAGTGGTCATGAACAAAGTACCAGCAACGCGAACTCTCAACTTGCTCGTCATATAGAATATGCCTTCAAGGCCATTACGGGCTCTGGACACACCGCTATTGCTGTTAGAGGGAAAGACACAGCCGTTGTAATTACACAAAAGAAAGTGCCCGTACGTAAACCCACATCATACCCATTCTGAGATGTACTGAATTCTCGTATAGGACAAGCTTCTTGATGCCTCAACTATCACACACCTCTACAGTATCACTCCTAACATTGGCTGCGTCATGACAGGTCTCATTGGTACGTCACTGTCCCAATTTGACACTGAAATAGAACATAATACCTCTATTACATTATCATCTTTCGTAGCGGACGCTCAAGCACAAGTCTGGAGGGCACGTTCAGAAGCGGCGGAATTCCGACACAAATATGGCTACGAGATTACACCAGACGCGCTAGCGCGACGTATGGCAAATATCAACCAGGTATACACTCAGCGAGCTGCCATGCGACCACTTGGTATCTGTGCGTACCTCTTGCACTTCCTTCCAATAAGCGATACTACATTCTTCTTATATGACAGCTATGATTCTTATCGGAGTTGATCCTGAATTCGGTCCTCAATGCTTTAAGCTCGATCCTGCTGGGTACTTTGTCGGATTCCATGCAACATCAGCTGGTCAGAAACAGCAGGAAGCGATGAACCATTTGGAGAAGAAGTGGAAGAAACTTGATTCTGGACGGGGCGCGGATGACGCAGTGCAGGCGGGTAAGACTCTCAGTCGCTCAGAAGTTATCGAGGTGAGCTGTAGCCCTGTGTAACCTCTCATTCGTGGTTTCTAACCGTCTGGTTTACAAGATGGCCATCGAAGCCATCTCAACAGTGCATGCAACAGATTTCAAACCAGGAGAGGTCGAAATTGGTATTGTCTCAGATAGCGAGGAGGAGGATCCCAAGACGCGGGGTCAATGGCGTGTGTTGCCGGAAGACGAGGTGGAAAAGCATCTGTTGGCATATGCTGAGAAGGATTGACATGTATACGTAATGGACTCTGATATTTCGTTTCCTCTTTGCATTGAGAGAATTGCACTCAGTATTATGTGGGTAGAAGTATATGCAAGTCTAGCATGTATAAATATTACAATTTCGTACAATCCTCTTACAAGGTTGCGTTGCGGTTAATGTAGTGATGCGCCTCCGCTCTGCCGATGAGCATGGCTATCAGCGAGAGTTATTCAGTCCTTCAACGTAACAATACGCACCGTGATGGCCTCCATCTCAGCTTCAGACAATTCTGGACTTCTTAGTCTAGCTGGTACCTGCCAGAAGTCGTCGAAGACCTTCACGGACTCCTTAGCACCGCTCTTTGCAGGAGCAGACGAAGGTGAAGTATTTTGTAATGATGATCCAGATGACTTGAACTTGGCTACGAAATCTGAGAAATGCTCCTTGTAGTCAGCAGGAGCTGCCGGGTGTGGGTGCTGTGGTTCAGGAGCTACGGGACGAGGCGCTTTCGGTCAAACGCGTGCCATGTAGCAAGCAAGAAAGGATGCGTACTGGTTGGCCATACTCGCTTGCCGACAAAGTGGATGAGTGGCTTGTGTACTCTAGGTGTAGCAGCAGTGGCGAGCCGCACAGTGGGATGCATGGTGTAGTGCGTTTGGGAGAGTTGTATGTGTGTTGTTGCTGGTGTCCGCTTCGGCCGTGAGCGACTTTTGACGGTCTTGTATTTCGGCGCGCCTGTCCTAGACAGACTCTAGAAGGCTCTCCGACTCGTCCCGTCCAAGTCCATCTTCACAGTCTCGACATGAAGTCATACATTTCACGATAAGACGTGGCGATGCAGATGTTGTAAGTACATCTCTGGTTTTCTACAGTATACATAAGTGTATGATCCATCAGAGTCCATGAAGATCTAGTCCAGGCCGATAAGTTCGTTATCACCACTCATCATCTTCCCCGTTCACATATTCCAGTGGTGGCCAGAAGTTTTCCACAGCCTCCTCACTATTCTTATCCCCTGGTAGCCTTCCAGCTGACTTTAGCACCTCTAACGCACGCCAGAATGTCACTTCCGCGTTGCGGGCTGCCGAATCCGCCACTTCGGGTAGGTATCTTGAGTGGGGCGGTGTGCTGAGCATGAGGGATGCTTCTGTGCTGTTATTTTCCGGTCCTTCGCGAGGGCTTTGTTCATAGAAAAGTGTGACTAGCGGCAGGGCAGACTCAGGGTGCTCGGATGTACGGGTAAGACTAAGCGTGGCATCCAAATAAGGCCGGAGGAGCTCCTCAGGGGAGTGCGATCCGCCACTCTGATCACCAAGAAGTGGCATTGTTATGTATAAAATCCCTTGTCAGATAGTATGAGCATTCAGACATCAGGGGAGCGATTCTGCGCTTACATCGTCCACGGGGAGCAGACATACTACCTTCACCAGTAATAAGGACGTTCACGGCGACAGTGGAAGATCCAATTGGTATGGAAGACGGAGAGAAAACGAGAAGGGCTGTATCCACCGACAAGTCCTGAATTGGCATGTCAGAGGCAGGATCTTCGCCACCAGACCCCTCCAGTGATTCGGATGTTGAGAAAGACACTGGCCGATCGATGACAGCTATGCATCGTGCAAAAGAGCAGTTGGTTGAAGCAGTGGTGATCGAGGAATCGCCTTGCAAGTCTAGAGGGAGATGGTCCGGCGAAGATATCAACAGGTCGCAGCGCAGTTGCTCGGATAGGTCCTCTAAATTCAGGGTGTACTTTCCCGTAGTCTTCTCAGCAATAGGCGCAGTGACTATCGACGAAACTTGGCGACCAAGCACGTAGGTTGCTCCAGCAACCGCAGCTGTTCGACAGAACCCTTGCGCAATCTCTCCTGCGCCTCCGTAATGGCCAACTAAAAATGGCGATGGACCATATCTTCCCGATGAGCGTAAATAGCGGCGAATGCGTTCAAGAGCTGGCAGTGTGGGATCTTTACTACGATATGAGTATTGGGTGTCTCAGGTAAATGACTGAGTATCTACCTGACGCTAATGCACAAAATGCAAGCGCATATGCGATCGCTTGGACTGCTTCCTCCTTCAGGGAGAACTTATCCTTTAGGAAGTCTGTGAATGGCATTTGCTCGCTACCTTGCAATTCCGGTTTATCTTCAAATTCACCTCCGGCGAACATTAGGAAGCGCATGAGGCGTCGCTTGCCCAGAAGAGAAAGTTGCTTATTCTTGAAGACATCCTCCTTGTTGCCCGGTACAGGTTTAACTACACCTGGGGAATCAAAGAGAGCCACTTTCTCAAGTAACTTGAATCCACCGTAGCGCGACACACCAGATGCGATTAGAGAGTCGATGGTAGGACCAGCAGAAGGGACCAACATTGGTAGGAGAGAGACAGCATACTGCCTGGACTGCAGGGGAAGAGAGCCGGTGTAGGAGATATTCGTAAACCGCTCTCGCTGAGAAGATAGATAAGCTGAGTCAGAGTCGACAGATGATTCAGCTCTCTCCTTTGCCCACTGTAGGAGTTCGTCAAGTGTTAAGGATGCCTCGTCCCCTCCATAGTACGGGTTGATATCGACATGCGCGATCTTATAGCCTGCCTTGGAAAGAGCACTGATTTCTGTTCAAAACCCGCACCTGCCATAACCGACAATACTGAGAGCTCACGCAGCGACTATAGATTCAGAGAGGCCCGTTCCAAGGACGACGGCGTCGAGTTCCATCTTCAAGCTTCAAAGTCGGCGGAAGAAACAAAGAGGCATGGCGGATCTGAGGGCGGCCCGAACTGCAAGATCTCGGCGATCGCTTGTGAATCTCAGTGACCGTCACGTATCGTGACACGTTATTGATAGGTTTGTAATGAATAACAACCGATCATTAACCCGTCTTATCTCTGTGACAGTAACAGTCACGACTACTTCCATCTTCGAAATTTTCGGTTGTTGAAAACTAGGATTTGCTTTGCTCCAGCCATCCACACCCAATTCCCTTGACTCTTTCCCACTCCCTTTCCCTCATTATTTACAATGGCCGGCGACAAGGGTTCCAAAGTCTCGACCAAGAAGGTTGAAAAGAAGGTTGAGAAGAAGGCAGACAAGAAGGTAGACAAGAAGGCTGCCAAAGAGGCACCCTCCAAGGCTACCGCCACCACCAAAACGACTCCTGCCAAAAAGGACTACTCCATCTCGTCCAAGGAGATCCTTGAAAAGGCTAAGGTATGTATGCAGTGTGTATCGTTGTTCATGCGCTTATCGTACTGGACATTAGAAGGGGAAGAAGCCCGCAAAGAAGGACTCCGACTCCGACTCGTCTGAGGACGAGAAGCCTGCCGCTAAGCCTACCCCCAAAGCAAACGGAAAGGTAAGAGTTGTATCGTCTCTAAATAAACGTTTTTACTCATTGATTTTTAGGCCAAGGCTGATTCTTCAAGCGAGGAATCGAGCGAGTCTTCCAGTGACGAAAAGTCAGCCCCTAAAACTAAGGCCGCTGTGCCAGCACCAGCACCCTCTTCAGACTCTGATGAGTCGTCAGAAGATGAGAAGCCAAAGGCAGCGCAGGTTAACGCCAAGAAGGCTGCGAGGTCATCAGACTCAGAGTCGGACTCTGAGGATGAGGTACCTAAAAAGGCTGTAGCCCCAGCGAAGGCATCTCCTGCTAAGCCCGCTGCTGCGAAGAAGGCCGCGGAGACTAGCGATGGATCGTCTAGCGAGTCAGACGATGAAGTCGTCCCCGTTAAGGCTGCGGCTAAGCCCAGCTCCAGCGAGTCGTCTTCTGACGAGGACTCCGATGTTGACATGGCTGACGCCCCGAAGTCGGCTGCCAACGGCAAGCGTAAGGCGGAGGACGAAGCTCCCCCACCTGCGAAGAAGGCTAAAGTTGCTGATGAGGCTGCCACGAACGGCAACGAATCTTCAGCGACGAAGACGATCTTCGTTGGCAAGCTCTCATGGAACGTCGACAACGACTGGCTTGCCTCCGAGTTCGCTGAGTGTGGCGAGGTTGAATCTGCCCGCGTGCAGATGGACCGTAACACTGGCAAGTCGCGAGGATTCGGCTACGTCAGTTTCGCAACTGTCGAGGCTGTCGAGGCAGCCCTTGCGCTCAATGGCAAAGAGATCGATGGTCGCGCGGTGAACGTCGACAGGAGCATCGAGAGGGATCAGAACACCGTACGGGAAAAGCGCGCTCAGACATTCGGCGACACGCCGAGCGCTGCATCATCTACCCTCTTCGTTGGTAACCTTAGCTTCGATGCTACTGAGGACCTCGTCTGGGAGTCCTTCAGCGAGTACGGCGAAATAAAGAGCGTACGCCTGCCCACAGACCGTGACACTGGTCGTCCCAAAGGTTTCGGATATGTCGAGTTCTCTGACATTGAGACTGCCAAAAAGGCATACGATGGCCTCGCGGGAAGCGAGATTGCTGGACGTCAAATCAGGTTGGACTTCTCACAGCCTAGAGATGATAGCGGCGGAGGCCGCGGTGGCGGACGTGGTGGCTTCGGCGGACGTGGTGGAGGCCGTGGTGGGTTTGGTGGTCGTGGTGGCGGCGGAGACCGCGGGTTCGGTGGTCGTGGTGGCGGAAGGGTACGCTTTTCCTGAAGTTGTGTTATCTCTTTGTACTGATTTTTTTCTCCAGGGACGCGGTGGCGATAGGGGACGTGGTGGCGATAGGGGTCGTGGTCGTGGAGGAGGACGTGGCGGCCCACGCACAGGCGGTATTCAGGGCTTCGAGGGCAGGAAAACCACTTTTGACTGATCATACCGCGTGCATCTGTGTTTTGTCTCTCTTCGCTTATAGTCCCATGCTGTGTATGTCTTATTGCTTTGGCGTACAGATAAAATGTACCATACTACCTCGGGGGTACGGTGACCTGAAGACCGTTATTTCATCGACCTTTTTACCTTTATTGGTATCTGTGTCTTCTTGTATTTAATTGCTAGGATTCATTTCAATAAGTTACTTCTCGATCTAAATGAGCTTTCGAGCCGTTCACGAAGCGACAAGACTTTCTCGCTGCAGCGCTTTCATGGTTCGGGTGAATCCCACGTGCTCACCACTCGAATCATAGAGTGGACCGGATGTATTCACGTTTAACACCGTGACTGTCCCAGACATCGGACTTCAAGCTTCAAGTTTCAAGCTTCAAGCTTCAGTTTCGAGCGTTCCTACTACTACAGGCTCACATCAAGCTGAGCATTAACCGTTAACGGATCACCTACACATGAAATCCGAGCCGGATTTACATGAAATCAGGCTGTTTAGCCCTGAGATACTACCAGACAACCTCTTCGGTGGGCGCATAGAACCTCCTCCACGACTGAAGGATTGGCTGGCGCACATAACAATTCTTAATGAAATCCGGGCTGTGGTGAACGAGCTGAAAGCTGGCGGGCTTGTCACGCGACGGAGCGAGTGGCTGCGTGCCATTAAGACGTACGTCTAGTGACTGATAGTTCATAAATTATGTATGGCTCAATCGTACTGGATACTGACCACAATGTCCTCTCAGTTGCAGAAAATGGAGTCTACCAGAAACGCTGGTTGCAATGTGTGGAGGTAGGTCACCGTGTCTTCAAGTTTTTCCCCCCATCAGTAGCTATGAAGTTCAATACCACTATTTCCACTCGAACAGCCACTGGCTCTGGAAAGTCATCCCTCATAAATGCTCTCCTGGGCGGTATGTAAACTTTCTTATAAATGCTATGTGGTCTTATCTTATTATCCACAGCTGAAATTGTCCCTACCAGTGGGCAGTCGGGTGAGATACTTCAAATGAATTACGCAGCCGAGTCGCTAATCTTGCATACAGCATGTACATCTGTACCAATCAAACTGTCGTACCGTCGAGGACCTGGTATAGCGGCTGAAGTTGAGTTGATCTCTCTCGAAGATTGGAGGGGGGAAATCGAACTATGTCTCGGTGACCTACGCCAAGAAGACGGCCGGGTGGGGGATGTCGTGAACGATGATGCGGAAATTGGAAGGGCCTACGCAAAGGCCAATCAAATAGCTTACTTATAATGTCATGCATTCTTACAATGTCCCTTTGCAGATTTCCGCGGTATATCCTGTAGTTGCTCACATGTCGAAGGAAACACTCGAGAAGTTGAGTGTAGAAGATCTCATTGCCTCAAATCCAGGTCAGTACTAATTCGAGCAATAAGGAACATGCATCTGATACACCATCTCTTGAGACGTTGTTGCGCTACTACAAAGTAGCCCCAAGAAATTTGAGGCGGTTGACGCTGCAGCATTCAGGACGCAGGTTCACCCGTACCTAAGTTCGGACGTTCATTCAAGTGACGCTGATTCAAGTGACGTTGATCCAAGTGACGTTGATGTCCCGGTCAGAGGGCAAAACGAACAGTCAATGCTCTGGCCACTCGTGGTCGAAGTGTCGATACGATGCTCTTCTCCGATTCTATCCACTGGGCTGGTTCTCCTTGATCTACCCGGGGAGGTTGATGCTAATGCTGCCAGACAAAGTGTGAGCCAAAGGTACAAGAAGAAATGCAACCACATGGGAATTGTTACCCATGCAGTTCGCGCCAAAGACGATGCTACAGCTCATGGTGAGTTATCAGAAGCTTGGAACGACTCGGAGTATCATCTTCTCAATAGACCTTATGAGCTCTACCCTGAAAAATCAACTTAAAAGTGCGTTATACTATATTGCATGTATCGCAGTATCTTAGCAATCCCTCGACATTACACTCTGTTACGTTTGCAGTGGGTGAGGAAATTTCACAGCACTGATCATTATGTTTATCTGACTGCGGTTATACCATAGATAAACGGTAATCAGACATTAACACGTATTCTAATGTGCTGATCGATTTCCCCTAGCTTTAATGAACATTTTCTATCATTCATCGGTAAGTAGTAATACCCTGCCCTTATGAGAAACCTGCTAACTGCACGGATTTAGTTACAAAATGCGATGAGGTCTCGGCGACGGAAACCTTCCGCTCTCTAAACTTGAAGAATGATGGCCGATACCGCCAATTAAATAAACAACTGGAGAAGGCCTCAAGTAGTATGCTAATATATCACATCTGCTCACTTTGACTCATTGTTGCTTGTAGACTCCTTTGGTAGCAAAAGAAAGTACGGATTTGCTGATGAAAGTCCTAACGCTGGCAAGAGGAGCAGGGTTGACGGAAGAGGTAAGTCCATCCTGCTTGACTTTCCGCGTGAATGTACATTGCGTTGTTTGCAACAATCTTGAACGTGGTGGTACTACACATATAGCTATGATATGTCAAGGAAGCTATAGGATCAGTATGGATTCAAGTTGCTGACATCGGTCCCAGGCAGTATGCAGATGCAAACGGATGTGGAAGATAATACCGATTGTACAGAAGACCAAGCGCGGCGGAACCTCAATGCATATTGCGCTCTGAAACGTGCAGAGGTATACTTCCGTAACTGATTCTATATAGAACGACTAGCATCTCTTATATGCATCATGTTTAGATAACAAAGAAGGCGCTCATCTACAAGTTTCAGCAAGAAATACGGGAAATTGCTAGTAAGATATTGAACCATGATTCTTATTAGCATCGTTTGTTGATCTGTCACTTTTTGTGCAGGCGATCTCGACGAGACGGCCTCGATAAATAGACGGTCCTCTAGTAAGATGAACAACGACCACTGTACTACTTCCACATGTTGCTGAACCTAAAGTAGATGCTAGTAAAGACATTGTTCCTTCTGTCTTCAATATCTCCGCCAGAGATTACTGCAGGATTACCAGTTTCGTATCTTATTTACATCTCTTGCCATACATCTCTTGCCAAAGTTTGCTGATTTATTCGCTGCTAGATATCATTACGGGAGATGGAGGTCCTCAGACATTCTCACGCGTTGACGATACTAACATACCAGCCTTGAGAGACTATCTTATGCAACTGGCTCAACCGAGATCAGAAAAGGGAATCAACAAGCTGGAGCAGCTTGTTGATGTGTTGCACACTTCACTATTGCAATATTTGGATACTGCGAACACCGACGAAGAACACCGGCTTCAAAAAGCGCGCATGTTGAAACGATGGGATTCTCAGCTCTTTACCAAACCGGAGTCATCGCAACAAGACGCGGTGCTTCTGTTTCAAGTGGCACAGCCAACAGGGCCACGGGTTGAGGACCTCATTCGTCCTAGACTAAAGAAGGTAAGTTACAATGTTGCATCATTTCTCGAAGTTCGTACAGAGTCCTGACGTTCTGCGGAAGACTTTTTCCAGAGCCGCTGAGCTCGCTGCATCAGAGTCCCAAACTTGGCTCCAATCTCGGCTTAAACTAATCACAGCTCGTGCTGCGCAAAAGGCGAGTCTATAATGTACATATCTTCTTCTTTTTCCCTAAGGCTTGTCTTCCGATTAGGCTGAGAGGACTGCGCCCGCTGTATTCAAAATCTCCCTAGAAAATGTCAGATGGTGGTCCACGCTTAACGCTAGTACGCCCCATAATATTTCTCTCTGATTAGGATACATATCTAATGGAACTTGGTGCAGTACTGAGACGCGACGGGCAGTATGGCACCCGCAGCCTTAATGAGGCGATTCTGGAACCTTACTTGCAAGCTTTGGTCTCCAGTTACATATCTGTGTTCGAGAAAGACTTTTTCAAGGCCGCCAAGCAAGACATATCAAAAGCCGTCGATAGCCTGTTGCAGGACGTGAATCACTCTGTGGTGGCGTTACAGACATCTATCAAGAAAGATACCAGTCGGCAGTGCGATAGTGCGCGACAGTTAGCCGAAAATCGCTTGGCTGAGATCGAGGACGCTTTGGAAGATATCCTAGATGCCAAACGGCAGGAGGTTTCCTCCACGTTGGAACCCCAGATACAGGCGAAAATGCGCCCCGCATATGTTCAAGCTTTGGAAGAGAGAGGTCCTGGGAGCCTGAAGCGCAGAAAGGTAACGTCTAGAAGAAGAGTACCTCGTCAGAGAGCTCCCCACTGACCTCGATGTATCGTGTAGGCTGTGCTGCAGGAATTCGTGAAGAAAAACCTACGCGAACTCTACGGCGGAAATGCAGATGTCCTATCCGACGGGTTCGCAGAAGCGGGGGATTTGATCGAGGCCATGCTAGAGGAAAAGCTTGATCTTCTCGCCGAAGAGGTATGTGCATCTGCCTTCAACCTCAGACATGGCTTACAATGAGATACGTGAAGATCGAGACCACAGTTACAAACAGCTGGCAGTCTCCAAGGACTGAACCGGGTGAGCAAGAGCGAGAGGCAAGATTGCGAACGTTACTTGAAAGCTCGCAGCGCTATGCAATTACGATGCAGTCATGATATTTCCACTTCGGAGCCTTGGCGCGAGGCTGACTTGGACTACCACTATCTCTTGTCATCTAAATGCTACCATCTCAAATCAAATGTATTCCTACGATCGCTGCAGTCGCGATGAGTAGCGTATCTGTGGCTTCATGTGACGAGCGATATCATCGTCTTCTTGGGTTTTTTCTAATGCTACAGTCCAATTCGCTACGCCTAATTTGCAAGAAACTAGACGCAAGCAAGAATCAGAGAATATACCTCGGATGTCCAGTGCCGTATACAAAGCACATATGTTGTGCAACAGGGTTTACTTGCGAGTACATTTTGGTACAACTCTCAACATCTATTCGGCGACACGCCGAGCGCTGCATCATCCACCCTCTTCGTTGGTAACCTTAGCTTCGATGCTACTGAGGACCTCGTCTGGGAGTCCTTCAGCGAGTACGGCGAAATTAAGAGCGTACGCCTGCCTACAGACTGTGATACTGGTCGTCCCAAAGGTTTCGGATATGATGTCGAGTTTTCTGACATCGAGACTCTCAAGAAGGCATACGATGGCCTCACGGGAAGCGAGATTACTGGACGTTCAGATCAAGTTAGATTCTTCCTTGCATATCAATTTTATCTAGAATAAATCGATGGGACACTGCCAGTGGCATATGGCAAAAGCATGCTTAGAAAGCCAACTTTTTCACCACCAACTCCTACACTGTCCGAATTTCCATGCATAAACAAATACTAAAATTATTTCAGAAACATCTCACAAGTATATTACGCCAGAAATCATTAACTTACAGGTTTTACGCAGTCATTCAGTGTCACAGCTGTAATTCCGTGAGGAACTTGATGTGCTCCTTCAGGCGCTCGGACACTAGCTGTTCGCTTTTTGTATGAGCACGGACAGGACCCCGGCATATTGCCTTATACGTTCGATCAAGCGCTCCGCATTTTCGAGGCCGCCGGAGGCCCGACCCACGATCCAAAAAGTGGGTATTTCGACCGGGAAAGGGTCTTTCACCGATCTAGCGCCGGGGTATAAAGTCGATTCAGAGTCGATGTCCAATCGGAACCGTGGATATTTCGGCAGGGTCCTGGACCATCGACATGGACATGGAAGATGATTGGTATTTACGCTTTAGCTCTGCAACTGCATTCAAGTTACGGTACCTTCCTTCACAAATGGATGTTCAGTTTGCAATTTTAGATACATTCAGAATTTTTTCAACCCTTTTGGATGTGCTACCCCTACTGATTCTCATGATGTGGAGCACAGACGGGCGTAATGATGGGTAGTCGTCAAGAAATCTACCAACCGGGAAACGATTGTGCCTCCAGAAGCT
>MLYV02001127.1:0-23745 GCA_001913855.2 Hermanssonia centrifuga
AAATTTGACCCTCGTGAGGCGAGAAACTTGCAGGTAAATGCCCCGAAAAACCGGCTGCAGGCCGGAAGGTTACATGCGGTGACCCCGAAATTTGGGTTACCGACGCTGGCACTCACGGCGGCGGCCATCCTTTTTGAGCCAAGTCAGCAACGGAATATAGTTTTTGGTAGATTGAGCACTATTGTAGTAGTTGTTGAGTCCTATCATTCTCCGTTGCTCACCATATAGAAAAAGAAGACTCCCGACTTTTTCTTACATATATCTCTCCTACTCAAAGTGCATTTGAACCGCATTGAGGCGAGGAATCTGATGCAGGCCCAAGGCAAAAAGAAAGCGGTGACTGTAAATTGAAGTTATTTTATTATTACAATACATTGTTGTAGGAGTACATTTGCACATTGAAGCGTAGCGAAATCCCAGCCGAAAAAAAAGAAGAAAAAATCACCTTTTCCTTGGAGGTTTGATCCCTAAAACCCCGAAATTTGGGCCAAAATGCCGGAGGTTCGATCCAGGACCCCGAAATTTAGGTTGTTTCCGACCCCGAAAAATGGCCTCCTCGGGATCGAAGTTCATGGGGGATTTTCGGGGGTCCTGACAGGGCACGAGGTTTGTATATCGTCATCTGCAAACAACGTTCATCCAAATATATTGTCTGTAACTCACCCATTCAGTTAGAGCATAAACTAGAATGCGGCCCGCCCTCGCAGGCGGACCGTTTCATGTGAATGACCTCGTCGTATAAAATCCAGATGATGCCAAGACCCAACGACCTCTCATTGGAGATTACTATGTCTAAACATCCTCGTCCTCAAGATGGTGCCGACCTTGCTTGGCTTGATCGTCAACCCCCGAACTCACTTCCTACTGGCACTGCATTCGGTGTGCCCTGGTCTCAAGGAGAAATCAACAGGACCACACCCATCTCCATAAATACGTCAGACGGTAAAGGTGTTCCTGTGCAGACGTGGCCATTGGCCTAGTAAGTGCTATCATGTACCAATATTTCCAGTAATTTCATCCTCACATCTTGTCTAGCTGGCCTGACGGAAGTTTGAAATGGACTGGGCATGCACTATCAGCAGATGCTGCGCTCTCCGACGCATAGTATCTAGCTCCCGGATTATCCACAGAACCCACATCCCCAGTGTCTGTAAGTGAATCCAATGACAGCGTAGTTGTCACAACAGGTTCATTTTCTGGTGCGCCTTCGCCCCTACGCATTTGTAATATTGAATTTAAGTTGCTTTAGCTACCTTCAATAAAAATGGTACCACACTGGTGCCATCTTTGAGTCCCGACGAGAATGTGAAAGCTCAGAATGGCAGGCTCGTGGCTCATGTTCAGAATGCTCCGGACCAGCCTGAATTAGGGGGGGCTCAGCCGACCATAACCATCACTACGGGATGGATAGACAGCGTAACTATCGAACAAACGGGTCCGATGCGGGCCGTGTTGAAGGTAGGCGTGTCTTTTGATCTTCGCTTTCCCGTCCGTTCATTATCTACTCGCAGGTGACTGGGTCATATTCAGGCCGGGGCCATGCCGCATTCCTCCCTTTCTCTGTCCGTTTCTACATATCTGCAGGGGCCACGGCAATTCGCCTCGTTCAATTCTTTATTTATGATGGAGACCAATTCAACGATTTCATCAAAGGCATTGTAAGTATCGTGGACTTAAATGACAGTAGCAGTGAATTTTGCAGTGCTAACTTTAGCCCACTTATAGGGACTTTCGTTTGATATTTCTTTATCTGACGAATTATACGATCGCCATGTTCGCTTTGTCACAACCGATGGAGGAATATGGGGCGAGCCCGTTCGCGTTCTTTCAGGATTGAGACGCGATGCTACAGCCGCAGTTTTGACGCCCCAGTTCTAAGGCCAACCTGTACCAGACATATCTACTTGGTCAACCACAGTATCATCTGAAGTAGACCAATTACCTATCTGGGCGGATTTTACCTTAGATCAGCTTGCACCGACACGATTCATCATTGCGAAGAGGACCGATGCTAGCACGAAGGCTTCTTTCCTTACTAATGCAGGGTTTGGAACGAAAGCTAGCGGCTTGGGATATCTTGGAGGCGCAAATGCTGGTGGTGGTGTTTTTGCGTTACGGGATTTCTGGCAAAGTGCATCTAAAGGCATAGACATCAGAGGAGCCAGCGACAATGCTGGGACGGTGACGCTGTGGGCATATAGTACGAGGGTGAGTACTGGTACGGATTGGTCATGCAAAAAGTGCTCAAGCAAAACGTAGGCTCCTGCTATGGATATGAGACATTACGATGTTGTGGCTCATGGTGTGAGCTATGCTATTCCCTTTTTATCTATTAAACTCAAATATCTTCGCGTTTTTAGTTAGATCTGACCTATGAAGACGTGGGTGACCCAAATCTTGATCCTACTGGCGTCGGTAGGTCCTACGAAATGACTCTTCAAGTCGTTCCAGTCACTCCCTCTCGTGCTACGCTCGCGCAACTTGCTGCTATTCATGTATGGTCGGTTCCTCCTTTCCTAACGCTAAAGGTGACGGGTATCTCAGACACAGGTGCCGCAACTGGTTGGTTCTCCCGAGTTCTATGTGTCTCATAATCTATTTGGCGGACGATGGTCCGTTACGAATCCTGATTCTCAAATCCAGTTCTAACGTGTCAACCGTAGGAGTGTCCCAGACTTGTCAACCAGCGGCTCCCGGGATATCGAGAAGAGGAAAAGCGACTTGCTTGATTTCTACGTCGCTGTCAGTTTCTTACCAAACTCTGTCGCTACCCCTCGTTAATCGTTCTATAGGAAATTGACCAACGTCAATTCTACAGGTTCTGGGATTACGGCGACGTTATGCATACTTATGGTCGGTATAAGTCCGCTTTTAGTTACGAGAGTGATAATCTGAGTGTTGAGTATGAAGATGAAACACGTCATACTTGCAGATACGACGTTGGTGGTTATGTGAGTTACTTTGTCATCGCGGTATGTTTCTATCATCAATAGCCCGGGTTAGGCATGGGACAATGGGGAGCTATGTGCGATCCTCTCTTCCTAAAATCTTATATATGCCCTGATATCTTTCAAGCTACGGACCTATGGTTATGGATGTCATTCCTCCGTACGGGAAGGGCGGACATTTTTCGTACAGCATATTCCATGACTCGCCATTTGTCTGAAGTTGATTTTCATCATACCGGACCGTACGCTGGTCTGGGGAGCAGACATCACGTCACACATTGGGGAGACGGTGCAAAGGAAGTTCGCATCAGCAGTAGTCACTTGAAAAGACCGTTTTATTATCTAACAGGTGAGAATCGTTGCGTATGCTCTGGGACCTGAGATCTGATAGTCATGACTTGAAGCGGATGAACTCATTGGAGATATTATGGACTACTCTCTCTAGGCAGACCAAACAATCGTTGTATGGGAAGCGCTGAGGAAGGTTCTTCCGCCTCCTCCGCCAGTCGCGCAGAGTAGACTGAGGATTGGGCCGGATTGGAGTACCCTCGTTGGTAACTGGTTTGTCAAGTGGGAGAGGACGAATGATCCGAAATGGCGAAATCGCATAACAACGGGGATGGTAGCTATAAACGAGGTTCTTTTACGATTGGCGGATACTGACTCGTCTCTACAGAAAGATATCCCAGGGTTCCAGTTCGGACTATTCACTGGTAATGGTGCTCCCGTAGGCTGGGATGCAGATACAGCTCATCTGGTCGATGAAGGCGGTACCGGCGATGGCGCGTAAGCACATATACTAATTGTTCACCCTGCATATATCTGAACTACTATATTCTGACAAGATATGACTTGATGTTTATTTTCGCAGGCGGTGAAATGTTTATGGAACTCATGGATATCATTACGGACGAACCAGAATTCGATGCGGCCTGGTTGGATTTCTGCCGCTTGTATAACGCATCGAACGCAGAGTAACTATGCAAATCGTATTACACTATACAATGCTCTAGTCCTGATGTATCGCATTTTAGCAAAACGGCGCGGTATGGTATGACGTTCAGCACTACTAGTTTCCCTCAGGGGAGACAATCCGCTTCCCCAAATGTCCCAAACCGTCTTCAAGGGCTCATCAGTATCTGGTGACAGTACTATGCTAAGCTCCAGGCTTACGCCGGTGTGTAAATCCATCCAACAACACTTAAATGGTATTGATTTGTGCGCCATCATCAGGACAACGTCTCAACGACACCTCTCTGAAACAGGGGGCATGGGACGTCCTAAACTCTAACACGGTCGGTGTATGGCCCCCTGTTACGCAGGTAGGGGTAACGGATGTGATTAATCCTGTTAACGAGGTCCGCAGTGCTCTACTAAGTTCACTTGGCAATACAAACCCCTACTGAATGATTATCGCTCGCTATTGTAGATCGCTAATCTGGCCACCAATGATGCAGGGCAGTTGTCGCTGAACGAGTACGCTGTGCTCGCCATCGCTCCAGAACTGGCACCGAATTCTGTGGCTCCTAATCCTGCAGACTGGGATCGTTCAACTCTTCGTAGCATCGCGGCAACGGTCCAGTTACTACGCCTGTCGTTGAAAGAGGACAGAAATGGCTCCAGAGGTTACTCCGACGGGTAGCGTGTCTCTGACCATGGTGATGAGACGAAGACTATTATGCAGTATAAATTAGAGTAAAATCTTTTTTTATTAAAAAAAAAAAAAAAGAGCCGAAGACTATCTCCTTTTTCCGTTGCGGAATTGTTGAACCGTACATGGATCCCTGTGTTGACGATGATACTGTTATCAACGAAATATGGTGCCAAGCTATATTGCTGAAACTTGCAACAGGTGTACAATGATGTTTATGCGATACGAAGTAGTGAACGAGACTGATAATTACATATGTATACAATGGCACTGACTTCTTCCTATAGCCCGCTAACACTACAAAAAGTGACGATACAATCTTGATATATAACAAAACGAGTAGATGCATCCAATATACAGAAGTCCGCATACCTTCCATCCATTTCTAACGCACTGGAAAAAATATAGCGTGCGTACATTGGTGTTGTTGACTTATAGCTCCAGCAGATCCATGGCGAAACGATCCAGCATGTGAATCTCGAACCGTTTGTTGCCTCCAAACTCGCGTTTCCAGGTCTTACTCAAGCCGCCCTCCCAAGCGTACAACTCGACTCTCCATCCTTTTTTCAATGCAAGTCGCACGCATCCAAGGAAGCCTTCCTCGTTGAATTGCCCAACGTTGCCGTCTCCTGTTGCCAATATGATAGTGGCATCGGCGGGCACATTGTCCGCATTGGCCAGTGCCTGATGCAGCTTCAGCTGAAGCAACTCGTCGACGCCTTGTTCTCGATACCGCCGACGAGTGAGGCCGCCGCCACCTGAATTTGAGTCGCTCTCGTTGGACGTCCCTCCGCCTATGGACGATTGTTGTACGTGTCCTCGAGAATGGGCCCTTGGTTTGAAGGTCTTGCCTTGTGGAGTAAGTTGCGCGCTAAGCCGATGAGATCGCGGTTGTTCTCCGCCACTTGAACTCGAGCCGTGCTGTCTATCAGCGCCATCTCCCTCATCTGGTACTCTCTGCAACACATGCACTTCATAGCCAAGCTGCTCCGCTGTATCAACAGGTTGGTAGAGAGGGGAGGAGGTTGCAAGGACTCTGCGTGTGACCGGCCTGCCTCGTTCAAGAACAAGTGCAAGAGCGGCGTGCGACATATGTTTCGGTTTACGATGGAGACGATGCATGTGTCGCCTCAAAAATGACAGAAACCCAATGAGAATATTGGAACTATCTTAGGGTCAGTGATATTTAACGAGAGTAAACGAGGGAGCACGGACTGGTCAATAAATACGTGGATTAAGGTATCTTTCATCCGGGGAACAGGGCCACGGGGATCAACAAAGTCAGAGGCGTCAGGCTGGTCGTTAGAGAGTATAGCCGATAGAGCGGCGGCATCCTTTGGGAATAGCATGCGGAGTTTGTGTGCGAGGTTCCTCAACTGCAAGACGCGCGCATCGATCGGCATGGTCATCGGCAATCGGAGTGAAGGGGTAGATTTGGTGTGATGTATCTTGGGATGGCCATCCGTTGCCAAAGGCCGTAAATTGCGCTTGTCCCTGACGCCTGGTGGAGGCGTTGCGGGGGTAGATTCATAATAATTGGGCGGGTCAGCCTCATCAGATTCCGAAGATGAATCGTCGGCGTCATCGTACAACGCCGCTGCACCCTCCAGCGTTTCGTCCCCAGTGGCGACGGTAGTAGCTTCGCCTGTGAGAGGACGGCGTACAACAGACGAGTCTTGCACAGACCGATTGCGTTTCCTACGGCGTTTGCGACGAGGTTGAATGACATGTCGCCACGTACCATCCGAGGTAGCAGAACTGTTTCCACGCATCCCGGCAGCATCGCGCTGCGCTGCAAACTTTGCCCTTTCAGCGGCAAGAAAGTCGAGAGCACCAGCCAATCCGAGGGAAGGCTGTTCAAGGATATCGTCGTCGATCGTGTGCAAGTCAAAGTCTCCTCTTTCCGCCACCCTGGCCGCAGGAAGTTCATAAGCGGACTCGGTGTCCGTCGGAGACACGCTATCTGGTGGGGTCTCTGGGGAGGATGAGGTGAGATAAGATGCGATCGGTCCATGGTTCCAAACGGTTGAGCCGCCTGCGGCTTCTGATTCGTAGTCAGAAGGAGAGAGAATCCATGTCGATCTCGGGGTAGCACCCTCGCTATCGCTCAAATCTAGAGGACCTGTGCGAGGGTTGAAGTTGGTTAGAGCTCGAAATACAGTGGTAAAAGCCCCGAGGTCAGGAGCATCTAAGACAAGTTGAATGAGCTTTGGAAGATGCATGGTATACCGTGGACGGACCGTCGGAAGTAGCACCGCTAGTGGCGGTTGAATACGTTGAGAAAGGACTGAAAGGAGCAGGAGAAGCGGTAGTGTCCGATACGGCTGAGGACATTATAGAATATGTTTAGATTGTAAGAGAGATAAATGCAAGAGAAGGTGCGTGGTCGTGCATGCACCGCGAGGCGGTGGTGGTGGTATTCGTTCAAGCCAGCATTGACTCAGGAAAGTCCCGTAATGGAATGTGGGGAGATTACGTAATCACGCTCTTTCAACAATACTATTCATATTCATATTAATGTTCAGTCGCCGCCGCCGACGTCTCGACATGTCACACATAAAATCAGAACTGCAAATAAATATCTCAAAGAGTTTCAACTTTTAAATTCAAAGTACCACCCGCCACGTGAATAGTTCCCACCACGTGACAAGCGCGCCTGGAAAGATTCCCCAGGCCCGCGCCGCGGCAGCCTGCAGGTTCTGCCATCCGGCGCGAAGAAATGAAACAACGTGCATATAGCCAGCTTCCTCTACCCACAAAAACCACAAGACCGGGAAATATCGGCAGGCCAGAGAGGGGGGGACGTGAAAACCTCGGAGGTAGAGCTTGAGTCAGCACCAACTGCGTGGTTTGCGCCCCGCCAGAGGAGTCATTCAAAAGGATTTTGATGTTTGGACACTCCGCAATGAGGCAGAAAAAATTCAGATAGGTTCCTCAGGTGGCTGTCCTTTCCGTGTCCGTCGGTATTATTACCTGAGAACGTTCCGCGAAAATCCCAGTGTTTTTCATTAATAAAGAGCGCAACCCCCGATCGCGAGAGGTTTTCGCTCGATCGCAATCGGGGGGACGAGGAGGAGGGGAGCTCACCATGAATTAAATCGAACGTATTCCGCATCTGCCGAATGGCCTCGTTTCATCCAACCAGCCCCCGCCTGCACAAATATAATCGGAGGGAAGTTTTTTTAGATCAAGATTTGGGCATCGGTAGGATCTGCATCGCTTGAACGGGTGACGAAACAGGGCTTCTCTTCCGAGCGGCAAGTGTGTTTATAAGTGATCTCGACGGTCGAAGTCCGAGGGAAAGGGATAGGGGGCTAGTTGCAGCGAACAGACATCAATCGCAAACATGATAGATCCACATCTTCGGCTCAGATACGGAGAGTGTACGTTGAAACTTACATCTTCTATAGTAAACATGTGTTGCTGCGTAGCGTATGCAGACCAAGCAAAGCCTAAACACTGGGAGTCATAGTACAATGCCCAACAGATAGAACTCACATACAATCAGACGGACCATCTACAAGAGGGAAAATTTTCCACGTCCGGCCGCGATGCCTTCCAAGCAATCGCATACCATCCAATGCGAACGCGGGATTCACCTACACGTTCATTATCAGATGTCAAGGTGAATCGAAAGAATGATCAAGAGTGAGGAGGGGTGCCGTACAAGCAGCACACACGGGTTCGCGCCGGAGGGGAGGAATATCCTGTCGTGGACGTTCTTACTTCTTCAAGCTGAGAAACCAGGGACATGTGGCCAGCACATATGCCGCCGCGTCTCTCCAGCGATTGTCAAAAGAGAGGATCATCGCTGGCCAGCTATGGGAAAAAAACGGGAAGTCGGGCAATCGGTCCTGAGATAGCGAGAGTATGAAGTGCAAAAGAGACTTTTTTTAAAAATGATCATTTTGGCCTTTCGCGCGCCAACTTGAGGGACAAAGGCCGAAATGCCATTTCGCGCAGGGTCGCACACATGAATGCCTCCGTGTAGACCAGGGGTGGGTTGAGGCTGCCAGCACCGAGTATTCACCGACAGAGCATTTAACGATACCCTCGAGAGCAAGGCACAGGCGTGCGATTGGGTGCGGATGGAAAGTATCGGATCCGCGTATCCGCTGGTTGGAGGGTATGATATACCGGAGATAACAAGGAACGTCGTCGTTGTCGTTTAGCGACGTGGCATGTCAACTTTTCTTTTCTGTTTTTGGCTCCGCCGTCTCCCGTGTGCATGGGTGTACGAGCCTTGTCCAAGGTAGACAAAAGCTTGGAGACGCGTGTGTACGACTCGCAAGAAGGCCAGGATCTTTCCGAGCAGCATGTAGTAGTTTATATGTCGCTTTGATTGCCTGGTGATAAGCAGCTTATCTCCAGCGTCAGCCACACTGTGAGGGGGGGTGTCCACCCGAGATTTCCAATCGAATAGGACCCTCACCGTGTCCCCCGTGTTTTCTTGAGAACCGTACAAACGAGCGCACCCGTCATCTTCGGTAGTTAACAGCCACAGATGCACATCTGTGTCCTTGAGAAACTAAATTGATGCTTCGCGCAGGGTTTTTTTGGACCCGTCGAGTCGGTGGCAGAAGGGACCGCCAATATCTGGACTGACCCTTCTTTGGATCGGAGATGCCTTGAGATCTCTTTCCACCTACGGGGGATCGCGAGTTAGGGGGTTCGGGGGGAGGCTCTCGACGAATCATGAGAGGTTCCTGAGGCGTGGAACTAACACTCCTTGTACGGAGATATGTCACTTGGCGAAGGTTATCCTTAAATGCTTCCTGAAGTGCTTTTGCTAGAAACGTGTTCTGATGCCCTTTGAAAAAACGGCCTGACGAGAGAGAGGGAAAAGGTTGAGAGATTAGCCATTAACCTCGCACTCTTTCCGAAACTCACCGCGAGTTTTCCCGTATCAAATGAGGGTGAATCCGTAACAGTGGGGGCAAAGCTTATTTTACGTGTGTGCGGCCAACCAAAAAAATAGTGTCCGTGCTGGTAGGGTGACGGTAACAGTACTTAGTGATAACGATGGATTCCGTGACGAGTAATTACGACCTACTACGCGCTTTTGAAGAACACTTCCCCTCCTCGAAGCCTGGATGACGAATAAGAAGACGAGGCCTGTGAGCAAGGTGACGGATTTTGTAGCAAGCGTTGACACTGACGACGAGAAGGAAATTCAGAGTGCGCTTCGATAAGGGCGCTAGTAGCAGTATATGCATGGTACACAGAGCTTCCCAGGACAGCACTTACGCAAAGCGGCCTTCCCGAGGTTTGTGTGTGTACAAAGATGGTTTAAAAACCTGATGAATGTAACGCGATTCGTTGTGAAGAACACGTTTGATGACTCTCGAACACGAGTATTCGGCATTGATGCGACAAAACTACAATTTCACAAGAGGCTTAGTAGTAGTGAGAAGGTATCATTCGAAAGAGATAGGCAGACGCACCGCGCTACCGAAATGAGTCCGACGTTTGTGGGAGAGATTGAGAAGACTCTCCGCGCTGAGGACAATCTGACAGTACGATACAAAGGGGCGTCTGTATGTATACTTTTGGAGTCAAGCAGCTTGACTTCCTGAAAACATAGAGCCTCGGCCTTCGGGGTACAGATAATGCGCAAGATAACTTGTGGGCGGTATCTTCTGATCATTGCAAGCCAGGAACGTTGTGATATTGAGGGGGGCTAAGCTTTTCCTTTCAGAACGAATGAATCAGCAAAGGTGCCCCACTGCGGTCAGTAACTGACTCAGTTCGCGAAATGTGCACAGACCTTTTTTCAAACCTGGAATCCGAACGGAAAGCACAAAGGGACGCTTGCTGATCGGCGGGACCGGTTCGATGCTGCCAACAGTAACCAACTTGCAAGGCATTTCCCGAAAGTGAACATGTTGCGCTCAAGCGTCGCCTGGAACACTCTATAGCTAATCTCCTCATGTTGAGCTCCCCGTGCGCTCGGCGGCGGCAAGCCGATGAGCCCCATGCGGCATTCAGAGCTAGGAGCAAGCGAACAGCAGACTCGGAATTTTAACACACAAGACACCCAGAATGTTATAATTGCGAATAGCAGCAGCGACAGAGAACATGCCAGTAGATAGAGAGAGAATTAAGAACGAAGACTGGGTCCCGGCCGGATATGCGAAGATAGTAGAGACCTAGTGTGTCAGACATGCAGATGGGAATGTTGATGCAGAGGATATAACCCGAGAGAAAGGAAATCTAGTGATGCAAAGAAGAAGCGAGATATGCGTGCATGAGTCGATAGCTTTTGGGCGTGGAACAGTCGGCGAATAGTGTCGAACTGTAAAGTCCCGATGGGAAAAAAAGAAAGCGAAGAAAATGTCTAGGGGAAGGAGAATTTCATTGTTCAGATGTGCATCTTGTGTTTTAGCTGTCGGAGTAGTGATGTGGTCAGTGAGTGAGTCAAAGGCAAGATTGCAAATGAGACGTACTGGTTTCCGCATCATCAGTGCTGGTGAATCGGCATAGGGTGAGCTTGATGGCTGAAACAATGGCAAGCATCGTCAGCCAAACTGGTGCCACTGCAGTGCTCAAGCTATACGCACTGGAGACACGTATGCTGGAGGGATGTTTTGAGAGGCAGCGGATTTTGACAGAACTTTTCTCAACTAGGGAGCGAGAAGATGTCAGCAGCGATAAATATAGATTGCCACTCGATGTACCTTTGCTTCACTCTCGGCTGCTCGCTGGGCTGACATGGAACTTGGATGCAGCGAGACGCCATCCATGCTTTTTGCTTGTGGTAGTGCAGACAGGGCACACGACAGACTTGGTAGTGAGATGAGTGTGTCAGGAGCGATGGCTGAGCTCGTGGAGGACGAAGAACGGGACGAGTCGGACTTGTACGCGTGCGAGGACATGACGTTCGGAGAAGTGATCTGGCGGATAGGAAGAAGAACTTGCAGAGATATGTAGGGGCTGGGAGGAGGAGGAAGAGGAGAGACTTGGTGGAGAGAGCTGAGGATGTGGTCTTTATATGTGCCTGGGCCTAGAGTGTCTGTTTCGGCTTTCATCTCATGAGGCTGTTGGGAATCGGGAATCTCAGAATCTGGCTTGTTGCGAAGGTTTAGAAGAGGACGTGATGGCCCAATCAGGCCCTCGTCTGATCCCAAACACCGAGCGTGCGACTGTCCTCCCACTCGGCATCCCACCCCAGATAAGCGAGAAAAACATGGTCACGCTCGACAGTCTGTGTGATCCTCTTCCGAGTAGTATATGTTATATATTCAAGTCCAGTACTTGGCCCTATATCCTTCCTACCACCGCCCGGCTTCGGAGCTGCTGTTGTGTACGTACATGCCTATGATGCAACGATTCTCGACCCCGGTCGAATGCCTCTCAGCCCTATGGGGATCCCTAATTCCCTTCACCTGACTTCTGCCTTGCCAGAACGTCATATAATATCCATCAAAACCGATCTTGCACTCACGCATCGTGTCCTGCCATTCCATTTCTGGCTTGACGACAGCTTATCCCGATCCTGTAAACTTGTCCTAGGACATACCTATAATGTCAGACGACCCTCAACGGCGCTCCGCTTCTAGATGCGTGTGTCAATTTAACACCAGCCTACCCGTCTATGACTTGGCTCGCACCCCCGCCTGTGGGACGTGCTTTTCTCCCTGGATCTTGCGTTGTGTTTATCGTGTAACTTCCCAGTGGTCTCAAGCATTGTTCCTTGCAAGCAACCCTCAAAATGCATCATGCCATGAGACGATCATCCCCGACATTAACTCGTCCAATAACGTTCTCTCACCCTGCAATCCTAACCACCGAAGTCCGACTTACAATTCATCCGCAGAAAGGCCAGCCAGCCCAGGCCTACCTATTGTCAAAGTCTCCCGCGGGAACAGGTCAGCTGGTGCACCTCCCCCCTCTGCGGACAAGCCACTGTCAGCTCTCGGCATCTCTCCTTGATCCCAGGTCGCAGCTCCAAATCCGTCCCCAGACGATCCCACGAAGAAGCCGTGCTGTTTTACTACTACTGCTATGCAGGCTTCTCTGTTTCTCAATCACTCCCGGAAGCCGTGCTACTTAACGCCAAAGCGACGCTCTTCCCCTCATGCACTGGTTCCCTTCTAGCAAGGAACCCTTTGCGCTTATCGCCACCGCTACTTACTTCATGATGGGCATTCCATGATGATAACGACAAATTATCACATCTGCATCCGCATCACCCATATTGATAACGACTAGCCCTGCATGCTAATGAGACGCCGCCGCCGCAGTGCAGATGGTCGATATACACCCCAAGGATCACAATTTCCCATGTGCAGAAACCGCAAGCTATAGTAGGAACACCCACCGTGACCAAGCTCATGTCTGACTCGGACGACCAGTGTGTGTGGTGCACTAGGCCTTGGCCGAGACAGGTGCACATATATGGCTACTTGCCCTCTGTTGCCCAAATACCAGGCCTAAGCATGCTATGTTGACCTCATCTGCTGACCCTCTTTGTATAACGTTGAGTTTCGGGATCTTTATATCGCCAGTGTAACCCAGTGTTAAGGACGTTCTACCCCCGGTGAGCGCGGCCAGTGCAGTCTCCCGGAGTGGGGCCGGAGCATTTGATAGATAATACATATCTCCCCACCCTGGGTCCTGCCAGTGCAGGAGAATATCCGCAGCGGCCATCCATCGCCAGCCCTAGGTAGGGGTCCGAATTTAATTTCATCGAAACACATATCTTTGTTCGACTTCATACGCTGCGCTACCTAGAGTTACTAGCGCTGTTCAGTTTTTGGGACTCCCACATGTTGCAACCCAAAAAAAAATTGCGGTCCTCACCGTCGGATCGTTGTGGACTTTTCTGGCTCCTGGGTTTGGCATGGCATACTACTTACACTTCGGCTAGACCCGAACTCTCTCGCCGGCGTCTGGCATTTTAAAGCCATCCATTCCGTCAAACTCGCTTACTTAGGTATAGCGTCGTTGAGATAGTTCGCTGCTGAGATGCGGAAAGCTACGCCTTGCCGAGGACGGCGGAGAGACGGAAAGTAAGTCAGTTGATGCATTTCGACGAGGGAAAAACGAACAACCCTCCTCCGCGGTATCAAAACCAATATATGTCAAAGACATGGTGTGGTGTAGCTGTATGGAATCACATCTCATTGTATCTCAGGATATACCACGGACGTCAAGGAAAGACATGTATCAATGAGAGACATATCGACATCCAGTCAGAATTTCTGTATGTTTGGGCCTTGGATCACCGAGGACGGTCTATTCGAGAGATTGAACGCCCTCATAGATAGATAGTCGCTGGCAGGCCTCCGGCCAGTCCATGCTGCCGTTCACGAGCTCTATGACAATTGGGATCACCTCGTCAATGTCACCGATAAGTTGAATGGTCGTGTCACGCTCCCTGCCACAAAGAACACAGTCAGCGTCGCGAAAAAGAAAACCGGAGAAGAGCATCCTTCTCAACCCGAATGCCGGCGGCGGCGAGCATAGTTCGTGTCAGAAGAACTCACCGGAGGGTCATGGTTCGTTTTGAAATCGCTGCGGGAGAGGTTTCGTGTTAGATCAGGTCGTGTGCCGTAGAAACCCGATCAAAAGGCTTACAAGCAAAGTCGATAGTTAACCCAAATGGCGTGCCCAACTCATCATTCCTAGCGTAGCGCTTTCCGATTGTCTGGTTGGAGTCGTCCACGTTCGAGAACACGCCTGCCTTACGCAGCTTGGCGGCTAAGTGAAGAAGAGTATGGCTTAGCACTCAAGCAGAATTCTTTCATTTGAAAAGGGTTTTGACTCACAAACTTCACGAACTAATGGTTTAAACTCGTCCCTGGGACTCAAGGGCACGATGAGGACTTTGGTCGGCGCTATGATAGGAGGCAAAGACAGGACCTAGATTGGGATTCAAAGGTAGACCCCACATGAATCTTATGCGAAAATCTGTCAATAGGCACACTTACACCACGGTCAACATCTTGTTCTCGGCTCCAGAAGCTGTGCTCAAGTAATGTGTAGAGAATACGCCCGATGCCGAAAGAGGGCTCAATGACGTTTGGTGTATACTCGCGGACTGAATAGAGACTGTCAGATGACACCTCATGCGCTTACACGTCACTTACCAGATTGTGTGAAGGTCTTCCATTCGATGGACAGCGTGTCAGGGGTTAACTTAAACTGTTGGCCCTCTGGGGAGACGATCACGGCGGACCTGTAAGGGGTAACATTCCTCAGCAACGAGGATGACCTTGTGGGCAGTTACTCACCCTTGTGCGAGCTGGCCCTTGAGGTTGAGTAGCTCAGCTTCGTTCATGCCTCCCACAACACTTTGGATGATCGCGAACCCTTTGCCTAATGTTTTTCCAAGGGTCTTCCTATCGTACCCGACGACTAATTTCTCAGTAACGATCGGTTCCTTCAGTTCCTCTTGGACAACTAGCGGGTGTCCGGTCTTGGCACTGTGGACCGTAAGATCATAGGCTGCGCGGTCAGCGCATCCAACACACTCCGTCCAGCCCGTCGAGTTCTCTATCTCCGCATCCCAGCAGTCCGTGGCATAGTGTGCCATCTCGTTCGACATGTGTTGCCGGAATCTGAGTCGCTTCGGATTGATCCCAATCTTGATCAGGAACAAGTAGATACGGACAAGGAAATAGCCTAGAGTCTCATTGGCAACGATGCCCTTGTCCACGGCTTCGCCAATACTAATCCTTGTGATCGTCGTATGGCCAGACGATTGCACATGTCGGTCCAAAAGGTCAAGTTCGACGTCGCGTACCTCGTGGAAACGCTCATGACGCTTGTTTTCTGGGTCCACGTAATGCTCGATCTCGGCCATGGTAAATTCACGGACCCGCAGCAGACCAGCTCGTGGCGAGATCTCGTTCCGGAAAGAACGACCTATTTGGGCAGACGCGAAAGGCACACGACGGTTGTTGAACTCGAGCAAACGTGAGAAGTTGAGGAAGTGACCCTGGGCGGTCTCAGGACGCAAATACCTAAAATTATGCTGCGCATCAGCACAATGCGATTATAAACCGGGATGTCAATTACCCTGGGTGCTGACCAGTAGGACCAATGCTACTGGCAAACATGAGGTTGAATAGCTGGGGTTCTGATACCGCGTTACCAGTATCCGGGTTGGTGATATTGTGGTCTCGAAGCAGTTGGCCTAGTTCTGGGCCAGAGTAATTGTCCAGCTGGAACGATACATGTCAGATGCATCGTCGGAGAGATATGATTTGGAGCTCACCTGAGCAAGTATGCGCTCATACTCCGCCACGACCTCATCAAGCAATTTCACTGGTTTCGCCTTCTTTTTTTTCTTGTCCTTCTCATCCTCTACCACTCGGACAGCCTGGCCACGGGCCTCCTTGTCTCCGGCAATGCGTGCTTCCAACACGTTCTTCACTAAATGGTCCGCACGGAGGACATCGCCGGTCTTGATATCCTTAACCATCCAATCAGCAAATCTGGCGACATGGCCTGAGGTCTCGAAGACGGTAGCAGGTGTCAGGATTGTTGTATCGAGCTCGAGCATGTGCTCTTCGATGATGAAATGTTTCCGCCATTCCGCGAGGATATTGGCTTGGAGAGAGGAACCAGGCGGGCCATAATCGTAAAGCCCAGCAACACCTGCCACAAAACGGGTTCAGCCCCAAAACACATCTCTTTTCCGCCCGGCGGACGAAAAATGAAGGGATGTGCACCGCCGATACGCGGGCAATTGCATACTCACCTCGATAAATCTCGAACGCGGGTGCGTAGAAGAATCTAGTGCTTAACATCGACTCGAGCCGCCCTTTATCGAACGCATGCGCAGTCTTGTTCACAGGGGCTTGAAAGTTTTCGGCCATCTTGCCTTTCAGCCAATGGTGAAGGTACCGTGAAGCGTAGGTAGATGGTTGTCTAAAACTAAGTCGAGCAGTGGTGAAAAGCATGACTCGACAAGCTTCAAGAAGTTGCGTTTAAGTGCTCAGATTGGGTAGATCGATTATCTTGACCCGAGGAATAGGCGGCCTACCTTCAAACTTCAACTACAAGCTTAGGACGTCAAAAAGGATATCTACGTGCTCATGGCTTAGTTGTCCATCTCTTCCTTCAGCTATCGAGTCTACGATTACAAGAATATTAATTGGGTCAGTACAAAGAGAAACCCCAAATTAGGGCTGGGTCAACCACGTGTTAAGTTCTGTCACGCTCTGTCACGATTGGACAGGAACCATTTATGGGCGGCCAAATAGTCGATCAAGTAAAATATAATCTGTTGCTCTAGGCGCCCGTGAATTGCCCCGGATAGTGCCATATAAGCTCATATAAAACCATATATTGCTCGTTTACACGTTATGAAGGTAAATCAAGTGAAATATATACACTTATCACCTTGTCACCTCCGTGGGGATTGACGCATGAAATCAACAACTTGTGATCCGTTGGTCCATCTACCCGTTCGTACCCGTATCATGTGCATGTCAGAGTCACCTTTTGGATGAGGAGAGGGCGAAGCAACGAAAAAACGGTTTTGTAAAGCGAGAACAAAAGAATGCTTCGACTTTCTAGTTGTATATGTGCTCCAAAACGTCACATTTGGTTGGATTTGGCTCAGTAGGCTCCCCAGAAATCATGGACAGTGCAAACTTCGAGATATTGCTTTATTTATATATCATGTATCACAATATTATAATTGATTGTCTACAACATCACTACCTAGCACAGAAACCCCACGAGGCCCCACGGTGTCCTGTTTGAAACCCATTATAGCGATGCCTGCTTTCCACTCTCAAATTCCTTGGAAAAGGGATAGTCGTTGTACCCGACAGGGCTCTCCCATGTATAGTATGAGCTGCGATCACCAATAGTAAGTGGGATATCCTTCTCGAGACGGAAAGGTAAGTCCGGCTGCGAAAGTAATCAGAAGCGTAAGAAGTGATGAGTGAACCTCTTCACGTACATTTGCAATAAATGCACGACCAAACGCGATCAGGTCACCCTTGTTATCTGCTGTGCTGATTGCAGCCTCTCGAGTATAACCACCCGCACTGATGAAAGGCCTGGAGCCCCAGATATCTCGCAGAAAATCGATTTCCTATTGTGTCCTGTAAGACCATGGGTATTCCGCTTAGAAAATTCGAACGTACCTCCCCGTGCTGAACAGTACGATCCTCGCTACCCTCTACGCGGGGCTCAACGACATGGAGGTAAGCAAAGTTAGGGAACCGCTTTGTGATCTCGGACACCAGATAGCTGAATGTAGACCTCAAGTTGGCTTCATCCATTCTCATTTCTGCTCAATGTCACACTGGATGATCAACGGTGATGAGGACACTGAAACGTACCCTGGAAACGGCCCCATGGGCTGAGCCTGATGGCTGTCCTCTCCTGCCCAATTTCCTTCGATATTGCTTCCAAAATCTCAAGAGTGAAGCGACTCCGGTTTTCAATAGAGCCGCCGTATTCATCTATACGCTTGTTGGTGACATTCTGCAAGAATTGATCTGGGAGGTAGCCGTTTGCGTTATGAAGCTCTATACCATCGAAACCTGCACGATGTACTGCGTTCGACGCAGCAGTGGCAAACAACTGCACGTATTCTTTGATTTCTGAGCATTGGTGTGTGAGATGGTTTTCGTTCTCGCCAGAAAGATGAGAAAGGTCTCACCAGCAACGGTCAGAGGACGCGGTGGGAATGGCTTTCCCGTCAACTGTACATCCGAAGCTGATACGTATGGGAGATCTGGGTCTTCTTCCTTTAAAACCTTCGGGTCGGCGGCGCGTCCAATAGCCCACAGTTGAATATAGATATACGAGCCTTTCTTGTGGACTGCGTCGGTTACCTGCAGTTGGCGGTAAGTAACATTTTTTGCTAATAGAAATAAGCATTGCATTACCCTCTTCCAGGCTGCCACTTGATCATCGGTCCAAATGCCAGGTACGTGCGCATACCCACTTGCGCGTTGCGCGATAAACGTTGCTTCGGTGATAAGTAGGGTACCGGGCGTGCTCCCTCGTTGCTCATAATGCTCTACGGCCAGATCACCATGGACATGCGCGGAATTGGCTCGATAACGCGTCAAGGGTGCGAGTACGGCTCTGTGACCGAGGAGAGACGTCCCAACTTTGATAGGAGTGAAGAGTTTGCTAGTCGTTGCAGACATTGAGAAAGGTATATGGGTGAGGTTGAGGTACAAGGGAGATATCGCCAGTCGTATTTAAAGCTTCCACGGTCGTTCGTGATCGCTTATTGGCCTCACTTTGCCGACTCGGATTCGATTGCTCTGTCATCCTTCCTCCTCGTCCTCTCATACCCGTTGACATGTAGCTGCAGTTTCGGGAAAAGTTGTGCATATGACGCAATAACTGTGACACCCCGGAAGTTCTATTTATCCGCGTCAGATAGCCATTCATTGTGGGGACTATGCCACAATTCATGCGGATACTTCCTTTTACGTGGCTGCTTTAAAGTATGGGTACCATTTCATCGATATACTCTGGACTGTATCGACGGAACCGATTTAACCTGCAAAAACGACATAAACCTCAGTTGTTTCCTTCGCTCTCGCTGTCTACTTCAGCGAATGGGAAGTCGATGTAACCGTGAGGATCTTCATATGCGTAATAACAATTACGATCGGCAACGATGAGAGGGTGATCTTTCCGAAGTCGCAGTGGTAGGTCCGGCTAGTCGCCGACAAGGTAGTATGAGAGTGGTTCTGTACGCAATGGTATACAAGTCATGCTTACGTTGCCAATGAAGGGACGC
Organism: Hermanssonia centrifuga; assembly: GCA_001913855.2. NCBI lineage: Eukaryota > Fungi > Basidiomycota > Agaricomycetes > Polyporales > Meruliaceae > Hermanssonia > Hermanssonia centrifuga. Next base: position 19,328 of record MLYV02001127.1, read on the forward strand.
CCGAATGCAATAAGGTCGCCTTTCGTATCTGCGGTCTCAATCGCACTTTGGCGGGTATATCCTCCAGCACTAATTATCGCGCGCGGAGCCCATATCTCGCGTATGAAGTCATTGGACTGAACGAGCAAGTTAGTACCTGACAACGTCGTCCAGAAATATTGAAATGACCTCTGCTTGCAAAGCGGCACCACCGGCGGCCCCATGAATGCCAGGTTCAATGACATGGAGGTAAGCCAAAGAAGAACATCGATCCTTCAGCTGGCTGACCAGATACTGGAAAGTAGGCTTTGGTTCCTTCATACGCATTTCTGTGTGGATAGAGTTAATAGTGAATAATGGGCATGAAATAAACTGACCTTGGAAAGTGCTCCATGGGCTCAGCCTAATCGCGGTGCGCTTTTCCCCGACAGCTCCAATAACGGAATGTAAGACTTCTAAGGCGAACCGGCATCTATTCTCCACAGATCCACCATATTCATCCGTTCTTCTATTGGACGCGTCTGAAGTGAACTGGTCGATCAAGTAGCCGTTTGCGCCATGAAGTTCGACGCCATCAAAGCCTGCTTGAATCGCATTCAGCGCTGCATTCGTGTACCAGTCGATGTATGTTCTAATTTCTACAGATCACGAAATCATTTGGAAGGATATTCATGTAGAGAACAATCAGCGTACCGCAGAGTGTGAGTGGTCGAGGTGCAGAGTTGCCGGCGAGGGGAACATCTGAAGCGGAAACGAGGGAATATGTTGGATCTTCTTTCGCCAGTTCCTTGGGATCTGCACTCCGTCCATACGCTCGGAGTTGGGCGAAAATGAAGGAACCCTTCTCATGAACCGCATCTGTGATCTGACAGAATAAACATGCGTTTTAAGCTTTCAGAGATCGGCGAGAACATACGGGGAGAGCACTCACCCGTTTCCACGCATTGATCTGTTCTTCGCTCCAGATACCGGGGACGTTGGGACGACCGCCAGCCTGAGGTACGATGGTGATGGCCTCGGCAATAAGCAATGTTCCCTTCACAGATGCCCTCTGTGAGTAGTACTCTACCGCCATATCTCCATGTACATGTTCACTGTTGGCCCGATTGCGGGTGAGTGGTGCAAGGACTATACGATGGTCGAGCTTGAGGTCGCCCACTTGAGTTGGTTGAAACAGCGCCGAGGTCGACATGAGAGGGATTCAAGAGATAGGCTGACTGAGCGAAATCTTCTTGTTTGTAGCATGTCGTGTGTGCGATCGTACCCTTTTAGTGGTAAGGCCCGCTGCCCGTAAGTTACCTTGCTTGCCAAGGTCCTGGCCCTCCGATATATGTGCCTTGTTTTTGACAACCCGGGCGCTCCGTTGCTCGGTGGTTTTCGGCCCGCACCCGCTCAGTTTGTTCATGTCCCTCGCTCTATGGCATTGATCCTCTTTCCTCGACGACATTCAACATTTTCTTTGCCCTCATGCCTGCCCCTCCCTACTCCCCTGTGTGAAGTACAATTGTGATAATATCACAAGTCACGCAAAGAAAAGTATGCATAGCATCGTTAGACGTTCCAAAAAGTACCTAGAGACTAGAGTAGTGAAATAAAAGTACTCGTAATAATAGTTAATAATCCAAAAGTATAACATAAAACCTGGTTGAGAAAAAATTCCCAAAGCGAACTGCGAGCAAGGTTTAAGTCGCTACAAGCGGCCCTTCATGCGAATGTGGAAAAGCTTATTAGTCGCTTAATTTGCCAACCGGAGGATCTCTCAGAGACGTGCAATTCAAACCTCACAGACAGCTACGCAACCTCCGCTGTAGATTTGATGGTAAAACCAAAGAGTGAGAACAGTAGCCAGGATTCAGCCTCAGGCCTCTAGGAGCCGAAGGAAGACAGAAGAAAATGCAAGCCAAAATTATGCCCGCTGGCTGGATTGATCAACCGACCTCACACGAGCGCTTAGAATCAGAGGCTTACAAGTGGCGCGTTTTACCACTGGGCTAAACAGGCGACTAAATAAAGGTTTTGGAGGTAGCCACTGTATACAGTATCTATAACAAGTAGTTTCCAACCAGTCGTCGAACGCCTGTTCCTCCTCCTCTCTTGAGTCTGGAGTGCTCGGTCAGTGTTCATTTGCCCCCCAACTGATCTAGGACTAACCTGACAGTCCATTGCTAAGTCATACGATAGGCTGGTACACTCACCACTACCTGATGACCAAGTCTCAGAATAATATCAAGCCAACTCAAGCCGGCACTTCTTTTAGCAGCTTTTCGGGGAATGTCTGTCTCTCGTTCTGAATCTCTCGCCCCTCAATATGGGAGGAAGCGGTCCAACACAGTCCAATCCGTGCTGAAGAGCACGTTATCCGCATTACCACTCAATTATGGAGACCATAAACTACTTACCACCTGGGTCCACGATACAAAAGATTCGCCCACGGTCATATTCAATCAGGGACATTGGCCTGGAGTAGCGGAAGGCGACATGTTACAGCTATCTGTACAGCCATCTTTCGACCAATCTTCGAGCCTACTCTTCATTGTTCCGAAGGATGAGACTGTGAGGCATCAATTACAGGTACCTCCATAAATTCCGCAGTGCTTGGCGAGTGTGACCAGTACGGCCAGATATCTGTTCCAAGACCAGTAGCCGATAACCTTGATCTTCGAAACAATGGCGAAGTTCGGTTGACCAAAGTAAGGAGCTTCCTTTCTCCTAATAATTCGCGCTAACCACGTGTAATATAGGTAAAGAAAACTGAATGGGAGGCAGAATACGTGGAGTTTACATTTCAGGACCAGTACATGGGCCGCAACGAGATGTGGAGACTGGATCAACATCTTGTTGGGCAATGCGTCTATGTGGACCAGGAGATCTCTTTCATAGGCGTCGTGTCAGCAAGGGTACACTCCATATACATTGGTGGAAAGAGCGTGTCCACCGGATACGTCACATCGAAGACAAAAATGGTGTACAGATCACTGTCAGCGAAAGTCACTATCTTCATTCAGGTCTGCCGAGAGTTGTGGGAGTTTGCTGGAGACGGAGAGCGCTACAACGAGAAAATCGCTCATTCGTTCCTTCCTACCCTATTCTCGAAATGGAGAGAGTCGGGCACGACGCATATAGTCACCTTAGTGCTAATTTCCCGCGTCTTCTACGACGCATCTGAAATTGACTATGCTGAAGGACCTCTGCGACAAGACGACGAGGGACGATGGTACAAAGATTTCTTCAAAGTTATTACCGACCTCGAGGTGATTCATGAGTGGAAACCGACTCTAGTCAGCCTCAAGGACTCATTCTGGGCTTTCCAACGCGATATCCTTCTCGCTCATCACTATCATAGCTCTGCGGTGAAGGATAGAGACAACGTGCGCCTGGTTGGACAGCTCTCTTACGCTCACGATGGACCGATCTTGGAGGCTCTAAATCTTAGCTTCAATCCAATGGAGACCCACTACATAGACAGGTCTCTTTCGTTGACCGGCTCATCAACGATCATTATCACACCAGGGACAGGATATTTCCGTGTCTCTAGGCGGCTTCTACGATTGACAACAACACGCATTTTGGATCAGGGTTTCGCCATCGACCTTGTCTCCCTGACCAAGCCTCCCTTGCACCAAAGTCCAATATTTTGCTTTACAGGAGTTGACCCTGAACAGCGAAGCGAGATGGCGAGTAGATATGGTTCTCGCGTTTTCGACCCGCTATGGGGCGGCGACGAAAAGGAAAGCCCTGAATGTAGTCGTACAACTATTTGGTGGGAGCCGTTCTGGATGTCCATATCTTTCTGGGATAGACAGATGGACTTACCATTCCGAGAGGATAGGTATGGGTCTCTATTCGCTCATTTTCAGTCCTTCAACTGACATACTCAGTAGATTTGTGGCTCGAGCCAAGATGCATGAAATCGAAATGCTGGGTTTACTCGATCACGACGTGCTCTCTAGCATCGAGTTGCCTTTCCTTCCCGATTTATACGATCCTTTCGCTACCCCAAATCCAAACTCTCGAAACTATGGAGAAGGAACGAATAAGATCATGGCGGACAAATTTGATATGGAGGTATTTTCTCCCAGATGGGATGGGAAAGTGCCTACAACCAATCGAAATTCTCTCGCTTCCTCTGCCGGGTCCCGTTCTGAAGGTATCAAGCGGTCCTTGTCAACTCGAACGACAGATTCACGGATACCACCGATACAAGAGAGTCCTTACCGTGCTACTGTCGGTCTCCCTCTCACCGCGGAAACTGACACTGATAACAGTCTGTCGGTAAGCAGCTTCAGCGGGCTGAGCGTCTCGCCTTCCCAGTCGTCTATCCGGTCGGCAAGATCCAATATATCTCGTCTATCCTCGACAGCTTCAACGGCTACCGATGACAGCACTCCGAGGCCTCGTATATCCGGGCCGATGAAGGCATCGTTGAAATTTACCCCTTC
>MLYV02001131.1:0-12195 GCA_001913855.2 Hermanssonia centrifuga
TATTCATGATTTTCAATATAAAAATTTAGTAAAAATCCTAAAAGACTGCCAGTTTTGTCTGCTGATATTCTGTGACAAAATTAAAAGACTTTTCACTCAAAGTATGGTTTAAATTTTGTCAGTGCTTTTCTTATGCATAATCTTGATAAAAATCAAACAAAACCTGGTCAAAACACCAATTTACAGATTTTATACAGATTTTGCTAAGATTTTGATAAGATTTTGAGTTGGAAAAGCTAAGACACAAAATTAAACCATATTCTGACTCAAAAGTGTTTTAATTCTGTTACAGAATATCAGCAGATAAAAACCAGCAGTCTTTTGGGATTTTTACCAGATTTCTATATCAGAAATCATGAATAAAGTTTATACTCTTTTCAAGTTTTTTTCAAGTTTTATCATACCTAAAAACCTCCAGGAATATCCAGTGAAGAGAGCGAGGGAGGGAGGGAAAGGGAAAAGGAAGAGTGAGGAGGACTGTAGAGAAATCAGTCGTAATCGCACAACCTGATATAAAGACACGTCTTTCGCCAGAAATCCATGCCTCGTTGCAAGTGTTTTTCTTTGCATGGGTGGGACCACAATCAGAGCAAGTGTGCGTGGCTTGGGCATGGACGTGCTGGCTGCGTGTTCTCCAAAGGAACCTAGTAAGGTATATAACATCTATCAGGGGTGATAATGCGGACCCCAGCCCGTCCTTCTCTATCACCAACACTAATATCACAGGTTTGGTCAGCCTCTAGCACAGGATAACCTAAACATTGATTCCGTGTATCCGAGCCTCGGGGGCGCAGGGATGTTAACATTTCCAAATTCGTCTAGCATTCTTTGATGTATGTCGTCACAGTGGCAGCGCAGAGGGATTCCCGGGAGCAGTCTGGTAGAATGAACAGACTCAAGTCAAGCTTCGTTCAAAGCGTAGGGAATAGCGAGCGAAGTACACACCTAGGAAAGCTGCATCGGCCCACAACTTCAATCGAATACTAGGTGAAATCTCATTTTCAACGGTCTGCGATGCCCGCAAACTGGAGGGCTGAGTGGTTTTGATGGGTCTGTCGACGATGAATGTTCAACGTTCAAGTTCGACATGAGAAGTTTGTGCCCTTTGCAGGGTCAGGGCCTGTGAGGTTGAACAGCGATTCTGTATGCCAAAGCGAGTATCATTTTGGAATGTAACTGAGTGCCGCCTGCGGTGTCAGAGGATCTTTGTGCCAGGATTTGCGTGAGCGGGGATGCATTAAAAGTTGCTTATTGCGTACATACGCTTTACGCAGATAAGCGCTCGATTCGGACCAGAAACCGGCGTGGCGCGGCAAGCGGCTTCGCCTCATGTTGATGCGTACTTGCACTGTGGTTTCCACGAGGACGAGTCGCATTCATGTTATGCGACACAAAACCTCACAAAACGCCACAAAATGCCTCCTTCAAACTCTAGTATCGTATCCCGAGTCAGTGCTGATCATATGGCGTACTATTCACTCACGCAAGATTTGTACAGAAACTCCTCGCAGCTCGAAGGGTTTGAACTGACATGGTGGTAGGCACATGTAAACAACTCAGTTTCCCTACAGGTTGTTAGCTCGCCTTTCACATGAGGCTCGTCACATGCCGGAATTCTGAGTGGAATTCCGAGCCATTCTACAAAGAATCCCAAGGTTCCTTATATGATATATGGGCATGCGGGATACGCATGCCACGCCGGTAGACGAACCTGGACAAAGCTGTGGAAATGCTCTATATATGCCCATGGGCCATTTCCAGAGTATCTTCTCTCTTTACATGCGGCCAGCGCTCGCTTCGCTGAGCGGTGCGATTTCTATCGCTAGTAGAACAAAAGCGATTCCGCGTGTTGGGGCAGGACAGTTACGTGTTCGCCTGAGACTACCGTGGACCGGAAGTGAACCCTATTAATAGCGAACCCCCCTTTGGCGAATAGGTGTATATACTATGAAGCGACAGTATGTCTTTGGTCTGTGATGATTATCGAGAATTATTACATGTTTAGCAAACAACTTAGTGCAATCGAACAGGCAAATTCGTGTACCCAACCAAACCATTATCCTCTCGTGATAACATACGCTCAGAATGAGATCCATCAGTTTACTCTTCATTTCAATATGATCGGGTTCCTCTAATGCTCGTGTAGCTCCCGAAAGTTTCTATCATGTGATCAATTAAAGCCCTCTAGACTCGGCATAGGCATGAAAGTTCAGGAAAGTTCCCGGGACGTCCACTGACGTCCTTTTAGATCACTGCCGTCGAGGCAACTCGATCAGCAGCCGCGATCTTGTTGGAGTAGGTGGTTCAAGGTATGCAATTTGATCCAGAAACCTTACAGGACAAGCCGGTTACCGTATCTGCATTCGACAAGAAAAAGTATTTGAAGACTGGCTTGAAGACTGGCTTGAAAGGTATGGAAGGACGCGGAACCGAGTCTCCTTATAGGGTCTGTGAGGGTATTATAAATTACAGGTATGCGCATCAAAGGTATCAACGATATGCAACATATATATCCACAACAATATCGATGGCCCCAATCTCCACAGGTCGCCCAGTCACGTATCTGAGTCGCGAATAAATACGTCAGTCAACTGAAAACTACTGTCTTCAATACAGACAAGGATCGATGTATCTGAATGTCGGCTGTAGGCTACTTGTAGACACCTGATCGACGGAGAGGAGAACCAAATTATGGATGCCTATGCCAGCTCCTCCGACCTTGTATCGGCGATCCTTCGTAGGATCAATGTCTGCGTTCATCTACTCAGGTAAATAGATGTTTGTAAACAGAATGCATCAACCAAACCTTGATGAACTTGTCCATCGCTTCAGTAACGTGTTGCACAATCTTCGCGCGGGTAAGGACGCGATGCAGATCGCCATGTTCATGATGCACGGTGATGTTCTTCTGCTCGTGGAAGGGAGGATATCCACCCGGAAACTGGATACGATAGCATATCTTTGCTCCACGCCCACCAATCGATATCTCCTCGTGGCCGTCTTCCAGCGCGTCCAAGTCCGCACTATGCCCCAATCTAACGCCATCACGCCCGTCTGCACGAAATTCAATGCGGACTATTTGCTGCGAGTTGGTCCATCGTTGATTCTTCACCTTATACCTCGCCTGTTCAATGGTAGTGCCGTGACCTGGGCCAAAGGTATTTTGCTATTGAGTTACGGTGAGCGATTACAGTTTGATCAGAGTTCCCAAAGGGGAATACAAACCTTGTTTGCCAGCGTGGGGTCTAGTGAGCCATTCTGAGCGAAGTTGAGATGATAGAATGAGTCAAAGAATTCTCTTCGGGTCAAGGGACTCACTGCATGTCGAGCGGCCTGTGGGACGAGGGAGGCGTGTATCACATTTGTTGCACGTTCACGTTCCGGATTGTGCGAGGCTGTCCCGTCATTGCCACTGTCATCGCGAACGCCAAGCAAGACCGAGGATGCCATTTGGACGACGGGAGGGTCTACAATCCTTCTATATGGTGCAAACAGGTCCAAAGCTACCTCGGTATGATAGAGGCTCTGGTCGTCGTGGTAACGAGGGAGCTGCTCCGACTGGTAGTTGTCGAACCGATAGTCAGTCTGTCGTGGTGGGTATGTTAGGAGATCAGGATCAAACGAGTGCTACAACTATGATAAGTTCAACGTACGCGGAGAGTATCCCGAGAGAATCGCGACTGCTGTATCACTGGGAGCGGTGGACTGCCCCAAGAAGTAGGCACTGTTTGGGGCAGAGACAACTCTGCATAGTCTTCATAATCCGACGGAAGGAGCGGAGGGACTCCATCATATGAGAAGCGTCCTATGTATCTAGCTTGAGGTACCTCTGGCATGTACTTGACGACTTGATTGAAGTTGGTGAGATTTCACGAGCTGCACCGCAAATGAGAGCACAGCGGGAAGAATGAGCTGGGGAATAGTGGCCCTCTGATTCCAACCCGCTTTTGAGTGGGATGTAGGCCCTCATGTGCATCAGAGATCCACGGAAAACCACAAACGTCCATACGTCGCCTGGCTTTGCTCTGAGCACGTTACCCTCAGATGAGGGCACTTGCTGGATCAAACATGCGTGGCGGGTTCGCCCCAGGAAATGTCGCAGCTTTATATCCGCAGCAATAACGCGCGGCACAGATGCATGGTCCAGAATGCTCGCTCGACTCTTGAGGCAGGAAAGACGGGGAGATTCAAGCTAGGGAGAAACATGATCAGAAGTGTGTTTGCGTTGTGAAAAGCCTACCAGTATCATTAATTTGAATTTCTCACCTTTATGTTTGGGGGCGACATTCTGTGTCGAGTTCTGCGAAGGTATCTTCGGCGAGCAAGGTGCTTGACCATAGCTGCGCGAGAGCGTGCTCGAAATCATACCGACCAAATTCTGGGTCCAAGGGAATAATGTTGCAACAAATCTGAACAGTTTTCAACCTCGCAAAGTCCGACGGTTGACTCTGGAAGCGTGCCCACGCACTAGTATATCAACATTGATATTAATCAATGTCCGGATAGACATACATAGCGTAAGACCTCATACCTGCCATAAATCAAGATTTATTTGTTGTTTCTGGGGTGAAAAGGTCCGGAGGCGGTCCCGGAAGTCATCGAGATGGTGATTGGAAGTTGGGAGCAAGCGATATTTGGGCGCTATGATCTATGCGCACAAACTTGGAAAAACGTTCTCGGCTGTTTTCGGAAATCCTCCACCATGCTACATCCGCCTGCTTGTATATTGCACACGACCATCACACGCAGCGGCGCTGATGATCCAGAAAGCGAACATATCAGCTTGACATGGGCAACGGAGATTGTCGTATAATCCACCGTTTTCCCAGCAGTCACTGCGTGCTACATTAACAGTATATGACCTGCTAGGCATGTAGAAGACAGCTCTGACTCGGAGTCCCCCGTTCTCTTACTGGCACAATTGTCCTCTGTATCTCTGGAATATCACGAATTCCCTCAACCATCGCTCAATACTTGCTTACTAACATGCCCAGACTAGCAACACGATCACTGTGGCCGACAAATCCCAGCCTCGTGGTGTATGGACTTGGGGAACGGACTCGGACCCCCTCTACATTCCCATATGTCAACGAAAACGTCTTTGACGCAGGATTCTTTCGGTATCTCTGTCTCTTATACATGAGTCCGGCGGACATTACTCACCTGGTATTAATCTCGGTTTTGAGTACCGCACGACCACAACTTACTGATTACTATCATATGTATAGGCTTCGGATCTCGGCCTAGCTCGTCAGGCCATTCTTTTCCTGCCGTTATATTCAATTTCCTCATCGAATCATACAGCATTAACACCATCCAAGCTCCTGTATCCACCCTGAGACCACTCCCCCTGCCGTTACTGCAGCTGGCATCGCCTTTGATGGGAAATGAACTGCGCAGCATCGCCTTTTATCTGACCTGCTCTCGGTAGCCTCGGGCTGTACACCGTGTCACAAACACGGTCCACCCTTCGACCTTCCCTAGCGTCTCAACCTCAGAACTGGCCAAGAGCACAGTGTTTCTGGTGAGAAAACCTCTTCTTTATGATAGTGCTCATGCTGATTCATGAAGATTTACCCTTGTTCAGAAGGCTCATAATGCAAAACTCCTCGCGATTTAGTCTGCGCGTATTTCCCGCGTACGCCTATTACGTGCTGGACAGGTGACGATCGGTAACGTCGATGCACTATGATTGGCAACGTGTAACCCCATTGACGGGGGATTCCAGAACTGCCGAAGACCAGATTACACCCTACATACAGGCTTCTCGCATGGTCGTACTATCGTAACCCATAACCCTAGACCACGAGAACGTAGCCTTTTCAAAAAACATTGTTCTCGGAGGGACATCAGAGATGAAGGCGCGTCATCCACGTAGTTGCTAGACGCCAGGCTGGAAATAATCGGACAGTTGACATTAATATTAGTGGGTTGTTTTGCCATCAACTAGCAGTGCAGCAGTGATACTTACATACACGCGCCTTGCAGACGGCTTGCGAATAGCATGAGTATCAGACCCATCATTGCCCTGAGTTCAAGGGGCCTATGCATGAGATTCGTCCCGGTGTTAAAGAGGCACTCGGCCTTGACGTAAAAGCTGCTTTTCTCAAGAACTGACGTATCACAGCTTGAAACTCATTCTTGTGTTAGAACCAGCGTGGGTCACAAGCCGAATATCATCATTCCTCAGCAACGCCCAGGTTATCAAGAAGGTAAATCAGTACTTTGGTTCCACACTGCATGGTCCCACCCAAGTGTGTCGAACTCCAGTTCCAGGAACGAATGGTTGGTGGTTAGTTTTTCCCTCGAAAATGGCCTGCAGAGCCTGGAATTTGGAGACTGTGCAAAGGCAATCATGTTGGAGCTTCATACGTTCCTTCCGTTAGACAGTATGATTAGCTACTTTTTTGAATCAACTCTCTACGGCATAACAGCCTCGAGGATATCAGCATTTATCCAAGTATTTTGCTGCCAACGAAACATGACAATGTTGTGTAAGTATGTACTATCCGGCGCGCCTTGGAATGCCGATACAAGTTGCTAAAACGCACGATTCTATTTGCGAAGGAGTACCTCTTCTATATCTAAAATGCAAGCCGCTTCTTTTCAATCAAATGCATCAAAAAGCCTAGCGAGATAAGTCTATGTGCAAAGATAATCAGAAGTAAAACGCATATATCTGCTACAGGGACAGATTAATGAAATGCCAAAACAGAGTGTGTATCTGGCTGAGCTTATCTTAGCCCCAACGGTAGGACTACCGAGAAATGATATACTAGTACGGGCCTAGGGCAATTGATGAGCGGGGTACTTTCCTTGTTCCAGAACTAGCGTATATCAAATAAGAGCAGACCAGTCCACAACAAGCAGGTCTGAGGCTGTTCACGTAGACCGGCTGTGCACTTCCATTAAATACTTTTTTGATGCCTATCAGAATGAGATCCTGGAGTTCAATGTAACCAGGCCCAACACGCCAGGTCTCATTTTGCGTATTATAAAGCGAATTTTCTTAGGAGATCATCTCTCGGTAAGTAGGGATCGTTGTGTGAAGAGCCAAATCAAACCCACTTGGATGAAAGCCTGCGTGACCTCCGCCACTTGCTTCACGATCTCACGCCGACTGATGCACCGTGTCTCGCCCTTTTTCACCTTCTTGGCTTCGCAACGGAGAACAAGGGGTACCCTGGCCACTGAGGTACATGGAGAAGTATCGTGAGATAAGAGTCATAAGGATTCCACGAAGATGATACGGACTTTGATCCTATAATAGACTTTTTGGTTGAAATCCTTGAAGGAATCTCGTTCGTCTGTTTCCTTTAAACCTTGAAAGTGTCCCCTTAGTATGGGGCCAAGCCAAATCCACTGGCAGGACTATCGTTACAGGAGATGTAAAAATCTATCAAATTAATGTTATCCTTTCTGCGTTCTGAAAATATTGACATTGTGCCACGTATTGTTCTTGCGGGACGACATCGCCGTTCCGAGAGATGCTACCATAGTAGCAATAGTCAATAAGATATCAACTATTCCTCGTAGTTCAGATGCTTACCCGGCGTTCCACAGACACATTTTGAGCCACACTGCGATCGACGCTCGCAGCACTCGAAGTCGCCTGAAGCATAGTTGGTGCTACTATGCGATTCGCATAAGGCTTCTGCGGTGGATATGTAATGATCTCCATGCAGTTTTCTGGGAAGCCACAGGGATAATCGTTTCTCACGATGACAGTTGGTAGGTCTGCTCGCATATTGCGTGCCTCCATATGGTCAACCTCGAAAGCGCCACTAGTAGTTTCGATAGCCTGCCATGGCGACGGCAAAGCAGTACTGAACGCAGAGGCTGGGTTCTGTAAGGGAAGAGATGAACGTAAGGTCCATGAATATAACGGTCACCACACCGTACCGTATCATCTGAGGTGTCCTCAGCTGCAATATTATGGGAAAAATATGAGGGCAGGAAATCGTTTTGAAATACGGCGGAGCCAGCAGGGTTCAACACCAGCTGTCTCCCAGTTAGAGGGGATAAATAATGGTGGCATTCACTGCAAGAATAAGAACTCGATGCGCCGCTGTGTGGGCAGGAGGATGGTCGTTGGAATGAGCGGTCGATGATGCCGGACTCGCGAGTAAGGCTTGCCGTCGAGACACCTATTCAATAGGAGGAGCTGAGAAGGGAGGAAGATTAAGAGAGCATCGAATCACTTCGAGTCCCTTATATATGAGCTCTGTCCAAAAATTGCAGGTGATTTCAGGTTCGAGCTCCTAGGGTGCACGTCTTGAGTTTTGAATGAGAATACTGTTCGCGATAGCAGAATTTCCTTTCCTGAAGGTCGGCGCCAACACCATTCTGTCAAGCGTCTTGACAGCGAGGTTACCATGGCTATAACTTGAATATTTCCAATAGATATATTAGCCCGGGTTCGAGACTATCTTCGACAATGTTGTATTAGGCCCCTTGGGTTTATTGAAGCGAAAGCATGCTCACGCGGCGTCCCTAGTATACCGGCGGGCATCCAGTAAAATCAATTACCGCCGACTGGGAGGGTATGCCTGTGGACCGCAATATGATGCCCTGGTAGATAGTAGGGTTGATGTAGTCATTCGCATCTCAAATCTCCTAGATTCCCCATCTATCACAAGGCAATTTGGACGTAAGTCTGGCGAGTCTGTTTATACACTTGCGACATGTACGATACCGAATCTCGCGAGACACCCATCAAGTAAAGTGAAGGTTGTGCTGTTCAATAGTATCTTCAAGGTAAGTGGTGTGATCTTGAGCGTGAAGGCGGGCACCGTGTGTCGATTCTACTGAATGAAAGATCAAAGAAACGAATTAGTGTTGCACATGGGAAGAGGAAAACCCAACCGGAGATGTTAGATCACACGGAAGGTGTATAGGGTACTCATATTGCCTCGTGTGATATCAAACTTCTTCCAACCTCGCCTTGTAGTCAATTACTATTCCCCCGGGTTGAATTACCCAGACCGTATAATTCAACCAGCAGCCTGCCTGTATGCGCTGAAAACGCAATATTCGACCGCTAAGCGTACCCACTGTTCTGTGGCATTCTCGTCGTGAGGACAAAACATGTTCGCGGAGGTCATGTTGACGGTGGCGATGAGGAAGCAATGTATGAGCGCTTATCATGCCCTGGAAAACCTGACGAGCGCCTGCGGCTTTACTTAGTAAAGACTTTGATCTGCCGCGAGGATCCCATGCGGCAATATTCCAAACGAGCAGGGTACAGCTTCCCCCTTACTGACCCTGTTTCTCTTCGCAAATTTTCCACGACCATCACACGCTGGGAAACATGAAGGAACTGTGCGTTTGACATCAAATTCGTGGTATCAGCGCGATTTCTGTACAGCTTTCAACTGTCGTCTACAAGTATGCGATAGGGTGGGGCTAAACATGGCGCGAGCAGATTCTATCCTCACAGCTTCCAATTGAATATTCTATCACCATTATCATACTTGTATACGGTATACCACTGTCAACTTGAAGTTGAAGAATGGCATACCGTGACCACGCTTTCAACCCGTCCTGGCGCAGACAAGCATGGCCCACAACTTCCAATCTTGGCATGACCCATGAATTGGAGGAAGGATTTCCAGTCATTTACGGACATTTCACAGCACCCAATATCCGAGTCCCCAACCTAGTACAGCAACGTGCCCCCTACGCAATGTTAGGAGACATCAGGCATTCGGTATTTCATTTCGGTTCTTAGTTTTATGCAGCCACCTGCTCACTTATTTGCTCTATGCAGACTCCATACCTTGCAATCGATGATCAGCCCAACTTGATTCGCCGATGGTGTTCGACTCCTTGTCGTTCTGGAATGGGGATCCCAACGCCTAGGCAACCGTGTCCTATTGTCCGTGAGACTATATTCCCTCCTCTTGAGGCACAGCTGGAATCACCCACACTTATAGGCGAGGTGCGTAATAATTGATATCAAAATGTTCTTAGCCAAAAAGACTTACGCCGAGGTAGCCTATCAGACATAACGTGTCTGATACACGATCAACTCTTCGTCCCTCTCCGAGTCTACCTTCGCCAAACCCAGATATCCCCATGATTCAGGTGGAATCAAACATTGTTTGTTGATGGATCCTTGTACTGAATATTTTTCTTGCAGAAGGCACATTGCAGGTGCACATTCTCCCATACACCATCTAAGCCCGTGAACGATACAACAATTGCACTTCCTATACACACTGGAAAAGGAGGAGGAGAAGATGAAGATGAAGATGCAGGCGTACTTCATAGAACTGGCAACTGTAACGTTTTAAGTGCTGGTTCCGCTACGCACTCTGTGACATTCGTAAATAATGATCGACCTCTATCCTCACTGGTAAGGTCACAGCTCTTTCAAAAAACTTTCTGAGCTCATGGATCGTATCACACGGCCAGTCTTCTTCCAGTACCGTTGTGTCCACCCCTGAACCTTCCGGTTCACGCTCCCAGCCTGCTGCTTGTGCAAAGTTACCGCATCGCTCTTACACGGAAGATGCAGGACTTGCTGATGGACTCCGAGTTCGGCTAAATACTTCGTTTCGCCTGTCACGCGATCGCAGTGTAAATTCCAGTCCCAGATTAAGAGCATGTAGCATGTCTGAGGAGACTTTGTCCTCGCGAGTACGCCAGAGACAGAAGCATGTCATCCGCGTAGTCGTTGGTAGTAAAGTAGGAAACAACCGCACCTCTGAAGAACCAAATGTTTTACCATCGACTGGTAGTACATCAGTGATATATATACCTCTGACTGTGAGTTGTACGCATCTTTCGCTAAATAACTCAATGATGACGCGAGTATTATGTCCAGCCCAGCCGTCGCGATCAGTCCTTTGACTCTGAACGACACGTGAGACATTTCGTTGTTCCTGCGATAGAGAGCAGCTTCCCCGGTGAACCGGTTGTAAGAGCTCCGTTCCTTAAAATCGGCTACCCCTCACCTTTTGTATGGTTTCAGAACCAATCTGGTCCCAGCCCGAACAGCATCATTCCACAGCAGCGCTATCGAGGAGGCAATCAGCGTTCTTTCCGCAAGCCGGTTCCATCGAGGCGAGTTGAGTTCCATTGCAAGAATGGTCTAGGTGTTCGCCTTTCCTTAGCTCTGTGTGGCGATCTCCAAAGTCTCAAAGACCCTAATGAGGAAATCACTTTGGAGGGACGGGGGGAGAAGATTTCGTATCGCATTCACGTACGCCGCTTGTTGCGCTCCTTGTACTAAAGACTGATATAACCCTTCGGTATATAGTGGCCTGGAGGGTACCAACGATTTGACAAATCGAAGCATCTTGGCTTTGGGAGCTGTCGTCGAGCTGAGAAGATCCGCACAATCAGCCGAGTCAGAGTTTTGCAACATGTTGCAGAAATTACAAGCAGCTTTATTCAGGTAAGTGTTGTTCTTTATATTTGATATTCGAATGGGACCCTGAAATCGCGCCAGGCGAACCTATCATTGAACCCGGCGGATCAGAGATGGAAGGTGGGCACGACAGCTGGGACGATTCGACTGGAGAACCTTGTTCTCGTTGCGGTAGAGCAAGTTTCAGGTGGAAGTTTGCAGCCCGAATTCAAGTTCGTGGAAATTCCTTGAATAGCCGAGTCCTGCTTGTATGATTGTAATATACTCTCTATATTGTGAAATCGTTTTATCTTGATATCCAGGAACTTTGACTAACAAGAGGGTGTGTTGCGCAGGGGTATCGCACTTGAATAAGGCAAATTTCAAGAAATCAATCATAATGAGTGGGGGTGTTTGTTTTATTATACTTAGAATAGTGGCGTTCAACATCGAAAGATTTCGAAAGTAAAAAGATGATACTTTCAAGTTTGAAACTTCGGAACAGCGGCAAGCTCAAGCCTGAGCTCCCGAAGCGCTAACCCTAATTTAAGGTTGCGCGAAATCCTATTGCGTGCGGCTAATTGCTGCGATCAGCACCGTGACACTTGTCCGCTACTATCATGCCTCGCATCTCACAACGAGAGCTGTTGCTATACATGCTTTATAGCTATGATCTGAGGATCCAGGAGGCCCGAATGCAGAGTGAAATGCTAAGTCTACTTGACTTAGATATCACCCATCTGTTCGATGACCCCGATGATGAACTTCCCACCTCACCAACAACCTCCGATTCGTCCACTGCTAGCACTGCTTCATCCAAGATGACTGAGGACTCCTCAGAC
>MLYV02001132.1:0-27421 GCA_001913855.2 Hermanssonia centrifuga
TGATATAGAAATCTGGTAAAAATCCCAAAAGACTGCTGGTTTTTATCTGCTGATATTCTGTAACAGAATTAAAACACTTTTGAGTCAGAATATGGTTTAATTTTGTGTCTTAGCTTTTCCAACTCAAAATCTTATCAAAATCTTAGCAAAATCTGTATAAAATCTGTAAATTGGTGTTTTGACCAGGTTTTGTTTGATTTTTATCAAGATTATGCATAAGAAAAGCACTGACAAAATTTAAACCATACTTTGAGTGAAAAGTCTTTTAATTTTGTCACAGAATATCAGCAGACAAAACTGGCAGTCTTTTAGGATTTTTACTAAATTTTTATATTGAAAATCATGAATAAAGTTTATACCCTTTTCAATTTATTTTCAAGTTTTATCCCAGCATAAAATCCCCAGGCATATCCAGTGAGTCGATAGTGAGATTGGAGATCGGTAAGCATGAGCATGAAAATGAGGTTGATAGTGACAAAAGTATATTCAGGTCGCCGCTGTATGCAGTCGCATGAATTCAATCTGCCGGAAGGCAGTCGATGCGCAAGTACCGCTTGCCATCCTTCATGACGACCGTGTCTTCGAGCGGAGGACTCATGGTGAGGTAGGGGAAGACTCGAAAAGCCACTGTCTTGATCATCTGCCCATCCTTCTCAAGCTCCATTGTCTCCAACCGCGCCTTCAGCATCTCCATGAACGACTCCGCCTCCATGCTGTCAAAGCTGGGATCGCCTTGAATAACGGCCTTCTCGTATAGCCGGCGGAGTTGCTCGAGGAAAGCGAGAGGATGGAAGTGGGTCCCAGCCGTGAAAATGCCCTCGGGTTGGGGCCATTTCGGAGGTGCGTCGAGCTTGTCCTGTGTTCTCACACCGTCCGAGCAATGGAGCTTACGGTGGTTTCCTTCAGAACCAACACCGCCAGTGTATTTGATCTTGTGACAGCGCGCGCACGTCTGCAATTTACGAGGCTACGCCGTCGATGAGGAGGTTGAACGTCAACAAATTGAGGTAAAAATTGACTGAATGATCACTAACCTTGCCGCTCTTTTGCTTTGCAGACTCGTTACCCAGAGGGACTATGGAGCAATGCTTACGCCAAAATGCCTCATCCCCGCTATCTTTTGCTGATCACAGATATCCGTGAGTTTGAGCCTTTACTGCGCTAGTAGAAATATGCTTACATGCATAGTTTCCTGCCAGGATTCGTTGGCTGCACTTAGCTTTGATATCAGCGAGCTTGTCCATTATCGCGCGAGGGGTCTTCTTGATGGTTGGTGCCACACCTCGATCTTGATTGGTTTTCTCTAGACGAATGTTATACGCATCCGCGGCGGTTATGTACTTGCGCGAAGTCATCGTATATGTAGCCCATTTCTGTTCAAATCGAATGTCCATGAATACAAAGAACTCAGTGCCGGAAGGGGAGATCTTGAGCGAGTGAGGGTGCATGCCCGTGTGCATGGCGAAGAGGCGTTCCGATCGCGATAAGCCTTGTAGCTCTGATCCGGCGATATCAGGGCCTGGAGGGAGTGGTGCAGCAAGGGTGAGAAGGCGCAAGTGGGAAGAAGACCCAGATTTGTCTTGACCGGAGCTCAGAGCAGTTGCATTGGTCGATGGTACGGTCTTTGCTTGTATGTTATCGATGATTTTGTTGACCTCTGGCATGATACTTGAAATAGGAGCAACAGGCCGGCGGTGATTCAAAAAGAAGTCAGATATCTGGCTTCGGTTGGCAGAACTGGAAGCGATCGGCTGGTTGTGCCAGTGCATACGCGAGGCAATAGGTATGTAAGTGATTGCATACAATGAGAATGGTCAACGTACTCACCTCAATCTCTATCCGGGATCTCTTTGCTGAGGAATGCTCTGCAGTGGCATCAACTGCCATTTGTTTCCGTTTTGTTGATGCTACTAGTATGGACTCGGATGCCGGTGACACTGTCACTCCTGGGGAGTCCTCAGTCAAGTCCTGCTATGGGAAGGGAAGATATGTTGAGGCTTGTCTCTTTCTAATGCTCGAGTAAGCCACTTACTATTGTGACAGCTTGAATCTGCTCTTTGGAATCCACGACCATTGGAACCTCCGACTTTCCACCTCCAAGGCCTCCTGCTGTAGTCACCGCACCCATGGAGCAAACTTGAATGTCAGAGGCCGATGTGTTCGATTGGCACTGCTGCAGTACTGCAGAAGACGAAGCGTGTGACGAACGGCTCAGCACAAGTGCGAGCGACTGTGGATCCAAAGGTAGATGCGGGACGCCGGAAGGGACAGGTTCAACCCGAGCCTGAGGCTGGTTAAGCAGCGCTGGGTCGATATCAATTCCACGCAGAACAAATGCCGCATCTAGCTCCTCGTTAGGATCGGTGATGAGGTCGACAAGCTGTTGATTTTCGTCAGGCTCATCCTTGATTTGCCACAGGCCGCCGAACGTCAAGCTATGGTCGGAAATGACAAGGCCAAAGGCTTCGCCGCTATCTATCTGCTGTAGCACGGGCCTCAAAGGAAACAAATTGCCACCCCACGAGAGTTCTCGTTCTGCCAGGCTGTTGAAGACGACGTTAATGGCATTTTGAAGACGTGTATGGTGGGATCCGTGGGTTGTCGAGACAAAACCAGTCGATGGGCCACGATGATGCCCCGTAGTCAATACAATGCGTATGTTTCGTCGATGCACAAAGTCTCGGGATAGGGCGGTGAACATTTCAAGGCCACTGGCATGGGCACGCTGTAAAGTGTTCCACGCTTTATGCGAGCCTTCGATGCGACTTCCATCAGCAGCTATATCTTGACGTCTTCGCTCTAAACAGCCTTTCTTCACATGCGCCAACTGATCAGCATGAACCTGATGTGGACCATGGTAAGTGAGACCTATCCAATCAAGCTCATGGCGCATTGAACTCACTTTAGCTGCCGCCGCTGTCCACACCCCTCCAATCTTTGAGTACTTCTCAAACACCATCTGTAACATTGCTTCCGCTTCGTATTTATCCCTATATTCTGCCAGATTGCCACCCGAAGCGCGAGTCTTCAGGAGCGCATTCGACACATCCTTCGCTACCGCCTCGATCAATGGATTCTTCTTGCCATTGAGCACAACGACGGTGTATCTGTCAAGCATCGCAAAGTTAGTATCATATATTTTTAACCTGGGAAACTGAGAACTGACCTTGCTATGCAATGGAAGATGTCAAGGCTGATATGGCAGTCCGGCATCGACTTCAAGATGGCCCCCTTCACTGTGCAGCAGTTGTCCACGATGACTTGCTCGGGCATGGGCAGGCCGAGAACCCTCAAGCGATTGGATAATCCCTTGAGTATCTCTTCTATTTCTGCATTAGCCTGCGTCTGACAGAATCTCTGAAGTATTCATCAGAAAACGGCGACTCGCGGCCGATGCAGAGCAATCAAAGTCAGATCTACGCACCCATGCTATTATCTCGTTTCGCTCATTGATCACGGTGAGAAGTCCCCCCTTTGTGAGACATACTCGAGTCTTCTTTGCGTTGACGATGGTTGCTTTGTTCGCAGTTTTGAAGGTGGAATCAAGCGACAGTGAGATACCTGACTCAGACTCGGAGATGAGCGCGCGATGGCAAGTAGAGTTCAAGGAAGCTTCGAAAGGAATGTTCACTCACCAGATAGTGTCTTCATGTATTCAGCTGATTCTCCTCCACGCGTTCGCCTGTCAAACTCCAGGAACACGTCAGTGACGAAGTCGTCACTGATCCACATGTCACCGTAGCTCCCATCGTCCCCCAAACAGAATTCTGACATCCTGACAGGATTTCTCTCAAATACATGCGGCCTTGGAACCTTGCGGTATGCATCCAGGTATTCAAGTTCTCTCTGCTGCCATTCAAGGAGATGAAGCTCTATTAATATCAGTAGAAGACCAAGTAAGTTGAGATACCATGACATGAATCAATATCAGTACTTGCGTTTGATATGTTCAGACAACCCACCTGACGTTGAAGTAGGTCGGAGCTCCACAATCAAGTCGAATAGCTCACGGGTCAATCCAGAACGGGAAAAGAAAATTGGAATCCCACCTGCAAAATGTGTCAGCACTGGTATGCATGCAATCAAGATGAGGTACACACGAGGTATGGCCCAGAACTCCCATTTCTGCCAAAAACCGACTGATGATGTTGCAAAACAGTACTGAGATCTCCCAGCTTGTTTGCATGAGTTGCATCGCAGCTGGTAGCCAAGTGCACATTCTCCGTGCCGGATTCCAAAGAGCTCACGATGACCGGTGTTCACCCAGCTGTTCCAGGTCGTGCTTTCCTCTGTTTCGCATTGAGGGCATTTATTTAGGGAACTGAAATAGAAAGGATGGATAACAGTGAGTGGCTTCAGGTAAGCAACCACTGGTTCGATTTTCGGCGAGCTGGTATTCCGCTTCTGACGATGCATATAGGTAGGTGGCACAAAACGAGGGCCGTAGATCGGTAGATTCAACGGAAGGTTGGGAATAGGTTTGCCTGCTTTCGCATTGCCGTGAACCTTGGTCATGCTGTAGACTATGTTCACGTAGGCAACTATGTGAGCTTCCCATTCAAGCTGCTCTCCCTCTACTGATTGCCTCGGCCTATTTGTCACCCAGTTTGTAAGCTTTTCAGAGACCTGAATTGGGATATTAAGTTGAATATGAAGAAATAAAGTGCGTTGTTTTACTCACCGTTAAGTCCCATGTCTTGGTAACCTCAGCGCGCTGCTTCATAGATAGACAGTTTAGGATCTGTGCTCGTGCTGTCGCGGGCTCGAATACAGACATAGCACGAATATAGCCAAACTATGGTAGGTAATGGTACTGGATGAAAGACGAGGAGAAGAGGAATTAGAAACCAAACGGGATTCTGCCCCCTCACCCCCTATTTCAAGTGCGCCGAGATCCCAATGGAAGCAAGTGGCAACGGAAATGTGTCTTTATTGTTCTGAAACGCTTCGCTTATGGGATACTACATAGGTAATTGTAATAATCAATTTATTACTGTTTTAAAAACAGAGCTCGGAGCAGCAAAGGTACTTTTAAGTTAGCTAGTAGTACAATACTCAAATATCCAGTCTTGTTCAGATAAACTACCAGTAATGCGGCATGCGAGAATGATTGCAACCTACGTACGAGAAATATTTTCCAGTCCACCCGAGTCAGCAAGTACAAGTGCTACAGAAATCCTGAGATTCAGAAATAGCAATCAGATTGAATGAAGAGAACTGACTGTTATGAAGCGACAGCCTGATTCACTGGCATTAAGGAAACCAACCTAGCCATGCATCCCATCCTTCTTCCAGTACTGAAAGGCACCGGGGCCAAAACCAGCTTGAATTGAGCCTCAACAAGTACGTCAAAAGGAACGCTACTCAGAGACCGTGGAGGGTGATGCTGTCCATTTGCATCAAACACGGGGAGCTCAAGGGCTCGGGCTTCCTAATTGCATAACAAGTCATCAGTGGCTTAGTTCTCGAGCCAATCAAAACAAAAAGAATGTGAACTTACTATAGTGTCACTACTGAAGCCTCGTATGACTTGTAAGCATCCGGAACGCTCGCCTCGCCTCCAATGCAAGCACTCCCGCATATACAAATCTCCTTCGACTGTGATGTCAGACAAGCGGTTGAGCATCCTATCCCATTCTAGTATGCCTTCGTTATCGCTGGGTGCCTTGAGCCAACAGGAAGCGAGCGGCTTGTCACCACCGGATACCCCTCCATTAATTTCGGCATCACCGTCGGTGGTGAGATAACATTCCTGCCTTGAAATTTGTCCTGTCACCTTGAATATTACTGGAACATAAGCCCATGGTAGAAGGAGGGCGCCAGGTCCGCATAACAGACGGCAGTAAACTTGAAGAGTGGGATTGCGCTGGTCACGCTGAGCCGGCAAATGTGCGAAATAGCAATCAGGTAATTGGGCTTCGCTTGAGACAGCAGGGAAGTCGGGGAAGAACTCCCGTTCACCCGAAATTGACTGAGGAGAGCCTGAGATTAGGGTAAAATGCATGGACATGGTGGCAAAGAAGAGCAAGTTTACTCACCCCTATGATCCAACTCAAATTGAAGCGGGAAGCCGTAGCGATGAGCGACCACAATCTCACACAACTCAGAATCGACACTTTCGATTATGATAATTCATCTGCTGAAGACCCATACATCTGGTGCGATCTACGATGAGTCCGAAGTAGTGAAGCGAACGAAGCAGCGGGGGCGGGAGAAGTGAGACTGGCGAGATCTGATGGGCGCTACAGAACTTCGCAGGATCTCCCCTGCCAGGCGCTCAGAAACCTCGGGAATCTCCCCTGCCACCCAATTCGGCAGCCTGCGGCGCTGACCCGCCCTGCAATGACCATATTGCCACCCGCTCGACCGAAAGCCGCCAGACGTTCTGGAGCTTTGCCTGCAAAGGAGTTTCATACTCCGATGGCTTAGTCAAGTGCAGCAATTCAGCTCCGAACGTCTGGGAACGAGACTATGATAATGTTCATCATTCCAATTGAACAATTCATATCGTCTAGTAATGGTCTTCCGTTTTTGCCTCCATCCGTCTCAGTCATAAAACTCCCATTTCGCTTCCTCTCTATGGGATAGTAGATGTGCAGCGATCGATTTGAGAATAGACGCAGCAACTAGGTACTACTCCGGTACTTACTCCTGTCCAGTGCGCTCGTCTCTGAGGAGCTCATCGATGATAGACCTCTTGACGTCAGGGATGGTGCTCTGGTGGTGTACTCAGGATCTGTATAAGCCATAAGGTAACAGTCAGCTACTTTGTCTCTCATACACATATCTCAATCTGCTAGTACTTGCCCTCGCCGTAGTCGATGATGATCTCCAACGCATGCCGTCTCCTCTCCCGACGTTCTCAACCGCACCGCGCTCTCAGCACGACTGCTAGGCTCTCTCAACCTCTTACATCCTCCTCCTCGACCACCTCTCTTCCCTTCTCGTTCCTCCCCGCTAACTCGCTCACCCCAAAATCCAAGCGCACCACAGGCCTCACGGAGATCCGTGGACCGTACTATGCACCCGTCACTGCGACCTACCTTGACGAATTGTTGAGCGACTGGGGCGAGTATGTTGACGGTATAAAGTTCGCCGGAGGAGCGTTCTCGCTGATGCCCGAGGAGAGACTAAAAGGGCTAATTGACGTTTGTCACAAACATGGTAGGCAAAAGCTACCGCAGTATCGGGCGCAAAGGCTGACCTCAACGGCAGACTGCTATGTCTCCACTGGCGGATTCATCGAACGCGTACTCTCCTCCTCTGGAGGCTCAAAAGACGTTATATCCAAGTATCTCACCACATGCAAGAACCTCGGCTTCGACGTCCTCGAAATCTCATCCGGTTTCTTGTCTATACCCACAAACGACTGGGCATCTCTCATCGAATTTACCGCGAAGCACGGTTTGAAGCCTAAGCCCGAAGTCGGGATTCAGTGAGTGCTGATCTGTATCGCTGGGTGCGAATGTTGAATCACCGATGCCATTCAGATGGGGCGCAGGAGGAGACGCGTCCGTCGAGGAGCTTGAGTCTGCAGGTAGCAGAGATCCAAAGTGGCTCATTGATCGCGCCAAGGTATTCCTCGATGCTGGTGCACATGTGAGTCAAGTCTCGTTCAACTTCATCGTCTGGTTCCTGACTGGATTTCCCTGACGCAGATGATAATGATTGAAAGCGAGGGCATAACCGAGAACGTCAAAAGCTGGCGGACGGACGTCATTTCCGCCGTCACATCTGGTCTGCCAGCTGAGAAAATCATGTGCGTACGCCCTTGGCTCTCCATTGCTCATCTCCCCCTCATTTCACCTTCCTTCGCGCGCAACAGGTTCGAAGCGGCCGAACCAGACGTCTTCTCTTACCACATCCAAAACCAGGGCGCCCGGGCGAATTTGTTCATTGATCATTCGCAGATCGTGCAGCTTGCTTGCTTGAGGAGGGGGATTTGGGGCACTGGAGGCACGTTCGCGAGGGTCGTTACGTTTGAGGGTGCGAAGGAGTAGATGTGATTTTTGAGCGGATGCAGGATACCTGGACTGCTGGAACGATTTAATTTTGTACGATTGGTTTGATAAGAGAAAAGAGTATGTGTAATACACTGGAAGGGGGACGAGTATCGAACTACTCAGGCGAAATTCGGAGAACCAGGTTATGAAGCTGGGTATCCGTGAAACAAAAATAATTTAATATATACAGAGCAATATTGAAAGTGTGAACCAATTAGTTACGCATCTTCGATTTAGTAGCGTATGATTAACGAAGGACAGATGTCGATGTCTATATGCAATGGCGGCTCGCATATATAAATAGCAAAGGAATGTGGTAGCTGAAAGGAACGTGAGCCAGATCGTTGAAGAATGTCCAACGAGGTACTAGACTACGAAATCTCCTGGGTCATCCCATGACCAAACCGCGGCACCTAGGGATCATGATAGTCATCCGAGGTCAGCGACGAGAAGAGAAATCAGTAAGATGAAGCTTTACCTCTTGTATGTCACGACTACTTCCAACGACAAATTCCTCAAAGGGGTTTTCTTCAACAGGCAAGGCCTGCGGCACTATCTCCAGACGTATATCCACCACTCTCGCCGCCTCTTCGTCACGACTAGCTTCTTCGCTCACATCCCGGACGTCAAATTCCTCCATGAGTATCTCAACTTCTTCCGGCTCGGGGCCGTGGTCGAGGTCTCCACCGAGGTCTCCAAGGCGAGACATCGTTACGAACAGCCACAAGTCGCGGAACGTAGCCATACTGCTCGTGTTGGTGTTGTTGATTTCCCCGCCTTCGACCTGTTGCAGATTTAGCAGGAAGCGAGAGACGAGGATAGGGTTTAGGCTGTGTGCAGACGCACGATGGGAATGAAATCAGCGAAGTGAAAGAAGTGAAGGAGCAACGTACGCGGCCATGATGGTTGTTATAGGAGCCACGGAATGCAGCATTGGCTGATGAGATGGTAGATACGTTAGAGACAATCAAACACACTGGCAGAAGACAAGCGTACCACAGTGCTCAGAAGCAGCTGAACGAAGCTCATGAGGAGAAACCCGCTACACATCACACAACGGCGTCTTTGAATTACAGCCTGAACGTATCTGATTCTGGAACTCACACAAAGTACACCGCACCTGTGTTATAGTACATAGTTCAACACTTGCTCGATCCGTACCGACGATGGAAAACTGACCATTTTGGAGAAACCAAAAGTCTAATAAGGCTCCGATTCCGAGCCCTTCGGTCTCCGTTCGTCTCTTGAATGTTTTGCGCCATGTCAAAGCCAGAACGAGCGAATTGGCGAAGATCAGCCCCAGGCCGGCCGCCAGTGCAACTAGAGGATAGACGTGTAGTGTCTGGTACCAATTTTAGAAATTCGGGTAGACGTACGACTGTGAAATGAAATGTGGTTACGGTAAAAAAAGATGAACTCGAATGACGTACTGGAGACTGACGGAGGAGAAATTATCGCGATTGTGGTTGGCTATACAGCCTAGCACCGGATGAGGAATAGAAAAGACTATAGATTGAGTGAATGCGTACTGGCCAGGGTCAACGCGTAAGATATGAATAGAGAGAAATAGCTTACGATGTTATATAGTACCGGTATTAAGCTCAATGTTAGGACAATGAGTGCTAAAAGAGTGTTGTAGTTCCATATGGCGAACACACGAAGAGCGAGGAACGCTATACAAGTCTTGAATAATCAATATCAGTACAAGGCACTGATCACATACCGGAGAATAGGACATATTGCGCGATATTCAATATCTTCCTCTCTTGTGCGAAGCTAGGGGGACAGGTATATCCAATATCAGTGGTGATGATGTTCCGGGAAGTGCCCAACTGTTGGATTATATTCCATGTCTAAGATACTATCAGGATCGAAGCTTGTATGAAGTTCAGGGAAGCTGTACCTGGGAGTTATACGGCGCAATAGTCCATATCATGACTCCAGCCATCAGATATCGATTTAAAGCGAATATCCATGTAACAACGGTCCATTTTCGCGTCCATACCATTATCAATTCTTGCCTGGCAGTAATCATGTATTCGTATACAATCAATGCTAGAAATACACTTAGTGCGTTCTCACCGATGATGGACATGTATTTCTTACCGCTCGCTGCATAGATCGCGAAGGCATCTGCATGGCTGTGCTCGACAGCTTTAATTAATTAATTAATTATATGTAGAATTATGGTGATCACTTACTCGGCCTGGGGGGCAAGGAGGAGCGTGGCGTTGGAGGACGAACTCATAACAGGGGAATATCAGGG
Source organism: Hermanssonia centrifuga (assembly GCA_001913855.2). Lineage (NCBI taxonomy): Eukaryota > Fungi > Basidiomycota > Agaricomycetes > Polyporales > Meruliaceae > Hermanssonia > Hermanssonia centrifuga. Next base: position 10,270 of record MLYV02001132.1, read on the forward strand.
GATTGGGAGCGAGGCCTCGTATGATACTTATATAGCTTGCGATGCAACATGGGCATACTATCCTAGATACCGACTTGATCAATGACGGTCAACAAATTCATCTCACCGGAGTTGTCCGTAAACACATCAGCCTGTGTATTGTCTAAGAGTCCATCATCTTATGAACTTGATGCCATGATGAAGTTTGTATGTTGTGACAGGAAACTGCTCAATTGAGGTAAATGAGTAATTGGCGAACTTGGATCATATAAGATACGTCTTGGTTGGAGGCCTGAGGGTGATACGTACCATTCACGCCACTAATGTACATCCGTAGCAGGGCCAGTCCGAAAATTTGAGATGAGCCAGCCTGAAGAATATCAGCCATGTTGTGCGGCATACCTTGCCGAGTTGCGTTGGTCGAAATTCGGGAAGTTGGCGTTCCGATAGTTATACCAAGTACTGCCACTACGAAGAACTTTGAGTCGTTTGAGCCCTTCGGCATTCGTCGTCATGGAAGCTGCCAGTGAAAGGTATGAAAGCACCAAAGCTACCGTCGGAATCCGTAACTGCCTTAGAGATATTGGGTTCATGGCATTTCACCAACCGGAGAAGGCGAACAGTTAGTTTGAAAGGTTGGCCCTGAGAGATGACTCGGAAGACTGAGTAGACCAATGAGATATTGGGGATACATGCATTTGAATAATCCGATGGCCTTTCAGCAACGAGTCCTAGTAAGGCTTTAGAGAATCGGCCCGTGACAAGAGCGTAGTCATGTCACACCGTGTCCCAAGTCACGGTGTAACATTTCGTGACAGCACGAATCACACATTTGTCACACACTCTATTTCTCTCGGACAAGTCACGGTTTTGTTCGGACCCGTTGTGTTGAGAGTTACTAACATTTCAACAGGCCACAGGTATCTGACTCACTGATATAGACGAAGGAGCACTGTAAGTCATACACCATCATCTTTCAGGAATGAATCACAGTTAATCTCAGGATATGTCACAAGTCCACAGACGGCAGGCTCTATGATTGCCTCCGCAAGTCCGAGTCGTGGAGCACTGTCCCCGGCCACCTCCTAAACCTGGCGAGAATCTTGTTAGAGATCAGAGACCTCTTGTAATGAGCCTATCCAGCCTTTTGACCGTGGAACACACCAATGCAACTGTCCATCCGTACGTCAAACAGGACATCGCATGCGCGAAATCGGTGCCATACCACGTCTGGACAGATGCTATTCTCAAGTTGGACAAGAGGAAGTTAAAGAAGTGGGTTTCATACATCAAACGACGCGAGTGGCGCAACGACCCTGTCATCCAGGAAGCTCTCATCCAGTTCTGCGGCGCGTCGAAGGAGACCTTAAGATACAAGCCTTACGAACAGATAATCAATCGAATACTAGAGATTGCCAAGGAACAATTTTCCGGACTCGACCCGTACCCCATCGAGGACATCAAAATCACGCGAAACGACCCGAAATATATTGAGCGCATCCCCGAGCAAGGGGTGCTAGGTGCGCTCCGAAAACCGGATCTTCTCTTCGTGCGTGGAGTGGATGTCGATAGAGTCCTCTCATCGAAGAACGCAAGATTTCGTTGGTCCGATATCCTCACTTTCGCCGAGCTTAAAGCAGAGTCGGGATTGATACCGGCTATGAACGGTTGGCGAGTACAACAGGGGCTTTCAGAGATCGACCCGAATACTTTGAAGCCACGAGCGGAGGCGCGAAAGGTCAGCAATGTATTCATTTCAATGTGTATCTTGAGCTAACCACATACACGCCGAATGATCCAGGGAAAGTCTCGGGCCAAGGCCTCATCGAGCAGACCTGGTCCTACACGTCCTACACGTGCTCTTCGTGGCACTGTCGCTGCTGCACCCGATGGTGGTTCTCACGCACTGGCATCCGCCCCCCATTGTAGCGCGGGCGCAGTGCTCCATGCCACAGTTCAAGAGGATTGCACTCCCACAATGGGATCGAAGCGGGCGCGCCAACATGATGATTCAGAGTCGTTACACATCGCCAAGAAGTCTAGCATTGAACCTGGTGCGGCCAAATCGGACATGGTAACACTAGATGCAATTGTCCAAGCTGGCGGATATGCACTCGAAGTGGCCTCGTGTACATACGGCACCCGCCTATTCTGCCTCGGGACCGTGATGGAAGACGACAAACTCTCACTCTGGTACTACGATGCAGTCGGGATCGTGCGCACCCAGGAAACTATCTCTATCATCCATGACTTTGAGACTTTCGCAGCTGTTCAAGTTGGGTTCGCCTGCTGTGAACCATCCCAGTGGGGTGCCCTTCCTCCTATCATCAAGCCACCACCTTCTGCTGCGTACCCTGAAAGCTTTCCCCCGCAGTCTCTTCGTGGCTATATGTTCGACGCATCCATCCGTAGAACAGGTGAGAGGGTCACAATCACTCTCGGGGATCCCATTTTTTCGCAATATAGCTTGGTGGGCCGCCGAACCTTTTTGTACGCAATCAAGACGAAGTCTAAAACATTGAGAAAGCCGTTGATTGCCAAATTCTCCTATCAAGTGACCACCCGGATGCCTGAGCAGGATTTTGTGGAGATCGCACGGGAAGCCGGAGTTGGACACCTGCCTGAAGTACACATGTGGGAAGACTTGTGGAAGATGTCAGATGGCGTGCGGGCTGCGTTTCATGAGAAGAGCGATGAATACGAAGACAGGGTTCTTCGAGCTCTTGTCTATACCCAATACTTTCCTCTGAAAGAACTGTTCTCCAAGTCATGCGACCTCATATCGGAGATGGTCGACCAGATGCTTGACTGTGAGTTAAATTGGTACCTCTTTGCCTATTGCTTTCTAATTGCATTCAAATGATATAGGTCTTCACGATCTACGCTACAAGGCCAACATCTTACATCGCGACGTCAGCTGTCACAACGTGATGTACGAGATGCACGGCGAGAAAGTCAATTTCATCCTTATCGACTTCGATAACGCCACCAGAGTCGATGCACGAGGAGCGCCGCGACCTAGTACCAAGTCTAAACACCGCACGGGAACCCTACCGTTCATGGCATGGGAGCTCATCAAAGACATGGCTAATCGCGAGTTGAAGGGCTATCGCCCCCGGATCGTACATGTTCTTCGGCACGATTTTGAATCTCTATTCTACCTCTCTCTTTGGTGCGCTATCACCATACCAGCAATGAAGGACCAGATGATGAAAAAGGAGATCTACCGCTTACATATCCGTGAGTGGGAGAGTGGGACTTTGAAATCGATCTCCAGCAACAAGAAGATGCTATGTACCACCATGGGAGAAACCGACAATATCGACTTCCCTCTTGAATGCGAAAACCTCCGGCCGTGGTTCAGACGGTGGAACGCGTTGCTGGCGACAGCAGCCATGCAGCTCGAACAACACAAATTGAACGTATTTCACGCTGACGATTATATTGACCCTCTGTTTGATGAGGAGACGGTCGATGGGACACTGTCCCGAGACTCCATCAAGAGGGCATTGTCAGGCAAAGTACGCAGGATGAGGCTTGTGGACGCGGAACCCGAAGAACCTTTAGAACCGGAACTTGGTATGCCCTTACACAATGGGGAGCGACCGTCTACGGAAGCCGAATTCGGCCCTCTTGGAGAAGCGGAGGAGAACGGAGACCCGCATGAAATTCAGGAACCAACAAGGCTCGACGGACGAGGGAAGGACGATGTCCCCGGAAATGATATAGATGACCTCCCACGACGACGCATCGTTCCACGGCGATCGGATGTGAAGGGTCGGGCGAAGAAGGAGCCTAAAGCGAAGAAAGTCGCCTCAACAAGGAAGGTCGTTGAAGCAAAGAAGGTCATTGAAAATAAGAGGCCGACAGCTAGGAGAGTTGCAGATATAAAGAAGCTCGAAGTTATGACAAAGACTACCGCGCCCATAAAACCACCCCGCCGTGCAGGACCAAGTGAGCATGCGACAGCAACGAGAGGAATGACGACAAGGAGCATGGCCAAGAAGGCTATGCCTACGTGAATCTCATGATGAAATATTTGCTGTGATGTTTTCCACTAATGTTTCCTTGCGTGTTATGGTTTGTGGATCGTTCTGTATTTTATTCAGCCTCATTTTAATTGGGACAATGCTATCATTACAATGTGTTATATATCATCATGATTTTTATATACCAAGGAATACCTTCTATCTCCTGGGTCCGATGTGTGACTCAAGCGGAATTTTGTTCATACCAACTCGTGGTTGCCAGTGTCATACCAGCAACTATCCGAGTCGAGAATTGTTGACATCATCGAGGCCACTGGCATAGCGTGGAAGAAAAACGAGAATCTACTAGTGAACAGTTTTCATACATGGACATCCAAAGAAACATATACGCAGTCCTAGATATCATGATACACCGATCCGGGTCCCCCACGCGGTATTCAGAAGACGGTTATCTAGAATTCATGGCATCCAGTGGCGTTGTGTGAAATCAAGCCATCTGAAGAGACACCTAGAGAGGGGAGGATCTGAGTACAACACCCAGTCCACAAAAAAGGGCCGACCTCTTGAATCTCATAAATACTCTCTGCGACAAGTCCATCGGAACTGTCTCCGGCAATGGCATCCAGCACTGTTACTTCCACATCTGAATCAGCCTCTTCAGATTCATCGTCAACCTCTTCGGCTGGATCGTGATCAAGATCTGCACCCATATTTTCGACGATACTTTCCAACGTCGGAACTCGGAAGCCGGGAATTGAAAATCGGGAGTTGAAGTGACTTTGTGCTTCGTTCTCGGGTTCTCCAAGTTGACGCAAGTTGAGAAGGAAACGGGAGATTAGGATAGGAGTCAAGCTAGGATCTTTGATGAGATTTGACGCATTCTGAGTTGAATACACCTACGTGTCGATTATGTCGCTTACAGGAGAGTAAGTCTGCAGCGAAGGCTTGTGCAATCTTCGTTAATCACAAGATTCTACATAAGATATGGTAGAGCACATACTACAGTCTTCACAGCCACCTGAGCAATATTCATGGCAAGGAGGACGCTATGGAAAGTGGGTGATGGTAGGTACTTCATCATTTATAAGACTCACAGAAAATACACTGTTCCTAGGTAAACAAGTCAGCAAGTGTGCTATATGTGAGTAGGACGACAAACCGTCTCGGAGAAGTATGGCACTCAGTGGGGTTCGTACACCGGCTCTGATGGCAGCCATCCGATGCCTAAACGTTTGACGCCATGTGACGGCCAACACAAGAATATCGGCGGCGATAACAGCAAGGCGAGTCCCAAGCGACACTTTCTAACATGTTAGTATGCGATACAGCGTTAGAAATTCCCGTATACTTGCATCTAATCAGACAGGATTATATATTTCGCCGATACATCCAGATCGATTTGACTCACTGGAAAGTGGTGCGGGGAGAGTAATTGATGATAAAACTGCAGAATGGGCCAAAGACCGGATCCACAGTGAAGATCACCGTTGATCTAACGTACGAGTACTGCCCCAACTCGTGAGCGTATGACATCATGAAAACGGAGGACACTTGCCATATTAACCACTACTGGTGTCAAATTCAGTACCAAGGCAAGCAGTGTCATGGGAATATGGCGATCCCAAATTGCAAATACGCGCAGTGCTGAGAATGCTATTGAGAAGCCGGAAGCTCAGGAAGCACATAGTTGAAAAGACCTTCATGACGCACCAGCAAATACTACGAACTGACCCAATATCAATATGTCATCTAATATTATCGAAGGGAAACAGCTGCAATCGAAAGCAGTGAACAAAATATGTGGGTGTGTGACGGATTTCAAATCACCTCTAGCACCAAATGCAGCCTCTTGTCAATATAGTTAAGTTGGAAAGGTGGCAAAAACCTACCTGAGCTGTATTGGGCGAAGCCTCCAATATTGCGAATGCGATCATCAGATATCGATTTAACATGAATATCCAGGTGACCAAGGTCCACTTGCGCTGCCATATCATTGTGACCTCTTGATTAACAGTCAGGAGATACTCGTAGGCGACCAACGCTAATTTTTCATCGTTAATACAAGCTCGCCTCTCCGACATTCGGGTCTTACCAGCCATGCTATAGGTTGTAAAGAAGTCAGCCAGCCTACAGGTTGGTTTAGTTGAACTGCCCAGATACTATGAAATGGCTAAAAATGTCATACTCAGCTTGGAAGGCAGCGATGATGGTGCCAGAGTATGGTGAGATCTGAGACATGCTTGTGGATTGTGCGGTTTAGTCAGACGAAGTAGGTGTCGAAGTAGTGGCTTCTTCTGCAGCTACCCTATATACCTTGCTCTGACATCAGGGAAATGTCTATTCACCGGAGCGCCTGACGCTTCTGGGATGAATGTCAGTGAAGGAATAGCGCTGTGAGACAGTGCAAGCTATAGATATGTTGTCGGTCTCTCGGGCTCCGCAAATACCGCCTCTTAGATCATATAGCATCAGTAAAATGTTCGTTTAGTTATCAGTGGCTTCAGTGCAACTCGGAAGCACTTCAAAAGTGCTATAGAAAAGTTTTTGAGTTGCGTAAATTGAACAGAAATTTACCTGACGTATGGCAGTTGTTTGCATTGGATAATGTAGGAGTACCGGAGTTGAGTTCGCTGCTGTGGCAATGCCGATCATAACGCTCGTAGTTCCCACCCCTACATTAGTAGCAGATGGCTTCTATCATAGCGTATACGATTAACGATTCGCAGTCCCCTTCTTCAACTCGCTATGGGAAACCGGTCACTCCAGTGCTACAAAGAGACAAAAGGAATTCTCACCTAGGCGAGATAGAAAGCACCAATGACGACGGAATCACAACCTTTGCCTACCCACAACTGAGAGTAAGACGACGTCTCCAAATGACATTCTAGACTCAGAGACGGACGTACCCTGAATACCGCCGACGATGGCTTACACATTGACATACTTTTCCCGGATACTTTTGACAAGGATGGATCTATCCGCCTGATTTTTACAAGCGGTGGCAACCCCCTAAAAATCCGTCGTCCCTTGGTGGCCTCCTCTTCGATCCCGACAGGAGAATTGTTGTCTCACCGAGATGAGACTCGTAAACATATTGAGAACGATTCCGCGGGAAACGCATGTCATTGAAATGGCATGGACGTATTCATTTTGGTGGGGCTTGTGAGGTACAGGTAACCAATTGCATCAAGAGTTTAGTGTGTCATGTTGAAAGGTCGCTTTTTGACACAATTCAACGGGATCCGATGGCCATAGTGCCTAGGTTGAGCGGTAGAAATCCGCTTCGAAGGGTCCTAATGCACACGACTTGTGCATCGCAATACCGCGTGTTCACGGTTCCACGACATCTTCCAAGATGTGAGACTGATCTGCTTGCTGAACATGTAAGTGTCGAACATTCTATCCGGACTTTGAGAAACGAGAATTAAACTGACCGATGTAATTCGGTGAAGAACTTGAGGTAACGGTACTAGAGGCCTTGCTTGTCAAGCTTTCTCCTTGGTGATAATTTGGTAACTTACATTATTTCAACGACCCGCATTGTTCCACGGCTGACAGACGATAATTTGATCCCGATCTTGCCGCCACGTGGCGTTGGGCCTTATGCTTCAACTTGACCATCTTTTTTGCGCACAATCTCGTCCGTGCAAGCAAGGTGAACCGACACCAGAGACGGCACGTTCCTTCCTAGTGGAGAAATATGTATACATAATCGTGTCCGGACTTTGTGGTAGATACAAGAGAGAAAGACTGAGAAAGATTAGATCCGTACTACGCTGCGACGTGGGTTCGATCCCAGGCCTGCCCTCCCCTTTTACCCTCCCCTTCTACCTGCAGCGTCCGCTTTCAATTTCAGGTACCAACCACTACATGTTGTCAGGTCCCCGTTGGCCTTTCGTGCACAAGTAACGACCTATGCCAGGTGTAAAATATAAATCACGAGGGAACTACTGCACGACTTGAATCTCCGGCCCCGATACACAGACATCGTTTATCTGATTGATTCAAGTCTTGCAGCTAGCGCAGGCGTACTCAGGCTCTTTGTTCTATCATATTTGCTACCAGTGATCTTCTGTGCAAATAGACAACTCGGGTCGTGGATGTGTACACTGCTGTACAGCGTAAAGCTGAGAGGGAGCTTAGGTCATGTATGCATGCATACTTTGGTACGTATCCTACCTGTTTACACCTAGCCTAGACGATATCTAAGTTAGGTAGACGATGTGATACTAGTAGTCATAGCCTTCTCGTGGGCGGGAGAAAATCAACGTCAAATAATTCGGCTTGATGCACGTCAATATGAGATGGTTATACTCCGAAATGGATAGTGTAGTGCACAAAAAGGGCACGAGGAAAAGCACATACTCGTTACATTTCTCCGAAGCTGTTACAAGCGTTGAATCGTGACAATTATTGGTTTCTGGTCTTTAACTTATTGTTAAGGCCAGGTATCCGGCGCGATGAATCTTCTGAACATAAAAATTGAATGCATAGAGGTCGTATATATGTACTGTTACGCGCGCGAAAGGCAGCCAAGGAAACTCGAGGGATAGCGATTACTGCATAGATCTGGCAAATACAGCATCCTCCAGCCTCCATGCCATCAAAGGTTGAGTAGAACTAGATAACACCCGACCGGCGGACCTGTAGAAAGACAACACATGAGCAAAACGTTCAGGACAGTGACCATCGTCAAATTTGGAATGTCACATACTGCCCGAATCTCACAGACATCCTCCGTAGAACATGCACCAGAGTGATGTTCCATGGACGCGTCTACAGGCTCTTTTACTACCGCTTCAGCTGGGACATTGCCACTGTCGAATTCATCCGCTTCATCCCCCGCTTCCGAGGCATCGTCCATATCTTCGACAGGATTACCGTGGTCAAGATCGGCGCCCATGTTCCCGACAAAACTGGCAAGTGTAGGGACGCGGAATCCAGGAATGGAAAATCGTGAGTTGAATTTGCTCTGACTCTCGTGCTCAGGTTCTCCAAGTTGACGCAGATTGAGTAGAAAGCGGGATATCAGGATGGGAGTCAATCTATCAAATGTTCAACGGTCAGCGATTCTGACGCATCAAATATTCGTTCTGCTTACACTTCTGAGACTACCGGTACAGGAGAGTCGGACTGCAGTGACTTCTGAGATTCATTATCAGGGACATAATGAAATATCCTGCACGGTGACACACATACCACAGTATTCACAAGCACTTGAGCGATGCTTATAGCGCATATAGCACTGCCAGTGTGAACACTGAATTAGACAACACAGATATCAAGTATGAAAACAAGACCTACATAAAATAAATTGTCCCTAGATGAACAAGTGAGCAAGGCATTCCATTCTAGGGTAGGGAGGACCGACCATCTCGAAGCAGTAGGGTACTAAACGGGGTTTGTACACCGACCCTGATAGCAGTCCTCCGGTGACTGAACGTCTTGGACCATGTGAGTGCCAACACAAGGACATCGGCAATTATAACACAAAGGCGTGTTACTAGTGTCACTATTTGAGATGTGCTTAGTATGCAATATAGTATCTACGATTTTGAACACTTGCAGCTAATCAAGAGGGTTATTGGTATCGACCATGATATCAAAACTGATTGGACTTACGCAAAATAAGTCCTAGCAGGCACATTGATGACGCCACTGCAGAATGGACCAAGTACCGGGTCCACGGCAAAGACTGATGTCGATACGATGAGTGAATACTATCGGGACCCCGTAAGCAAATATCATTTTTGAATGGAGAAAACATACCAGATTCATGATTACTGGCAGCAGATTGAGCACAAAGACGAGAAGTGTCATGGGCATACTCCGATCCCAAATGGCAAACACCCGTAGTGCAGAAAATGCTATCACAAACATCAGAGAGAATTCCATGGGGACATTTATGAGACGTACCGGCAAATATAAAATACTGTGCCAACTCTATGACGCTGCCTAATATTTCTGTACGAGAACAGCTATTGCCAAAAGCAGGAACTAAGCGAAACATATGATTGCTACTACAAGACATTTTACCTCTACCGTCAATGTTAACTCTGCGTATGTGCCATAGAGCTATGAAAGGTAAAGGAACTTACTTGGGCTGTGTAAGGTGCGGATTCGTATATTACGTTTGCAATCATTAAGTACCGATTCGCCATGAATATCCAGGTAGCCGATGTCCGTTTGTGTCGCCAGACCATGGCAATCTCTTGGTGCAACGTTAGCATATATTCGTAGGCAACCAATGCTGGTTACTATATGCTAGTAAGTAGTTCATCTCTATCATGATATTTAGCTTACCGGTCATGCCGTATGCCACCAAGGAATACACGAATCTACAGATGAATTAGTATGTAACATACGAAACACCTAAATACAACATACTTGGCTTGAAGTGCTGCAATAATTGCATCAGTGTCGGGTGAGGATTGAGACATGCTTGCAGACAGTGTGAGTGTGTCGGATAAGATGGACTTTGAATAACATACAAGAATCCCTTTTCCATCCGACTTATATACGCCTCTTCATGACAGCTCCCTTTTACACTCGGACACTAGGTTGAAATCAAGTTTCCTGACTCTGAGCGGCAACAATACCACAATCACGCCTTTGACGCCCGGGAGAAGATTCGCCTGTGTCCCAAAATTTCTCTGCCTCCTAGGCTTCGAACTCTGAGTTACGAGTCAGCCTGGACAAAAATCGGAGTGGGCAGCAGCTCTGAAAGTATGGTATCAGATGGATGGATGGCTCACGGCCAATACAGAAAACATACCCAGGAGGAGGTATATCAGTTGACTGAAGAGGAGAGGCCTGTACGTTTGCGAAGTGCGCATTCCTATGGTATGTCATACACTTGATCCGACAAAGGAGTAAGCATTGTCGCCTTTCAAGAAGATCATACGGTATTTGGTCGTCTCTTTGCGGCACATATTGGATTGGGTCATATGTAGCTTCCACTGCGACACGGAAGGATCTGTCTAGGGGGAAACGTCAGACAGAGCTCACGTCTAGATTGTGGCTTTTTCAGATGGCTCCTCATGCCGCACAGATTCCATGACAGACCCGTCAACTATATGATAGCAGCCTGCAGAACAAGGATCTGTCGTAGAACTTCAGGCTGCCGGATATATGGATGCATCGAAAATATCAACAAGATGATATGATATATTCCGTAAACGTTCTGATACGGAGGGTAGAGCGCGAACAGGAATGTAACGGCAACAGTAGCATTGGACTCACTGGCACGGGGCACGGGCCGCTATTGATTTCCTTTCGCACAAGACTCAGGCACTCCAGCGAGCGGATGTAAAGTTTCTTGATGGCTCGGAGTCTCTCGGAGTCGATGAACACTAAAACCCCACGGCTATATGAGATACCGATACCGGTCGTTTCGTTTTTCACAAACGTACCTCCGTGTGCCACACAGCAAGATACATCCCATGGCTACTAAGGGTTTTGCATATCAACTAGGTAACATCAGACGCGGGATTCAAACTTACCAGTTTCCTTGTCCGCGCTTCCGCTTGAGAATTTTGAGAGCACTTCAAATCGAATCAGCGTGATAACAGAGACTGATAATAGCCTGCTCTGAATGAAAAAACGCGGTGTTGATTAAAAACATTCTGATATTACACACTAGTTCATATGGTAGGCAGATGATGTAGCTGCAGCTCAATTTCCTTGCTTTCGGACAGCCTGAGGTTCCTGCGGTCGATCACCAGCTGCTTGGTTGAGTTGGTCAACAGACATAGTACTTAGGGGTCAGCAATGGAACATACCTTTGTACGTGTGACACACCACCATTCTTGTAAAATTGAGCGTCGTTCAAGGTCGTTCACATGATGGATACACTCGATTGAAGCAGATGCTTGTAAACCGAACGATGTGAAAACGCGCTGGGCGGGCTGGGGCGGGGCGCTGGTGACCGTGGGAATAGTTACCGACATCAAACGCTCTTCTCTTTCCAAACCAACCGACAGTAACGTAACAGGCCTTGGAGGAATATTTGTGCCCTCCTATTCCCTCACCAACATCCACATGTGTGGCCATAGCCTCGAGTCCTTAATATGATTGCTACCAATTAAGGAATCGATTGACGTGGATTTATAGGTCGCAACATGGCTATATAAACCAATGTAGAGGTTTGATGTGCAATTTATAAATATAGATCACGACGGAGACTACGAAAACACTCGCGAACAGGAAGCGTGGGAAGCCCGAAAGAGTATGGTGCGATTGAGTTCCAGAGATACAGTACGATTTGGCGACGTTAAACATTGCGTAGGGCTAAACGACATGCCGGCGAATCTGCAAGAAAATAACACATGAGGAGAGGAGGATAGTGAGCATGTTCGGAATGTGACTCACTTCTTCGATGTCGCAGATGTTTTCAGTGAGGAATGCGCCAGAGTGCGGCTCCGTTGTTGTATCTACTGATGTTTCTGCTGGAGCATTGATGACATCCTCAACTTCATCTTCCATGACTCCGGCAGGACCCCCGTGGTCAAGTTCGGCGCCCATGTTCCCAACAAAACTAGCCAAGGTGGGGACGCGAAACCCGGGGAATGAAAATCGTGAGTTGAAACGACTCTGGGTCTCGTTCTCGGGTTCGCCAAGTTGCCGCAAGTTGAGGAGGAAGCGAGAAATTAGGATCGGGGTTAACCTGTCGGACGCCGGTCAATGATCCTAATGCATTCAGAATCTAACCCACTTACACGTCCGTGATGGTTGGAACAGGAGAGGCATCGTGAAATGATGTCTGATGCAATGCTCATTGGCAGGAAGATAACATGTATCACATAGTAGCACGTACCACCGTATTCACCAGTACTTGGGCAATGTTCATGGCAAAAAGAGCGCTGTGAATAGTGAATTAGGAAATCTAGATATCTAATATACTAGACTCACACAAAATAAATTGTCCCTAGATGATCAAGTAAGCAAGGCACTACGTTTGACGTTAGTGGGAAAGACAGACCGTCTCGAAGTAATAAGGAGCTCAGTGGGGTGTGTACACCAGCTTTCATAGCAGCCCTCCTGTGGACGAATGTCTTGGACCATGTGAGTGCTAAAACGAGAACGTCGACAGTAATAACCGACAGGCGGGTCACTAGCGCCACTACGCAACATATACTTAGCATGTAACACGACGCCGACAATTTCTGAATACTTGCAGCTATCAAGATGGTTATAATCGACCGTCACATTAAGACGTGTTTGACTTACTCAAAAAAGATCCTGGAAGGGACATTGCTGATGCCACTGCAGACTGTGCCAAATACCGGGTCCACAGCGAAGATGATTGTAGATTTGAAGAATACATACTAGCCAAGCATATAAGCATATGGCATCATAGGAGCGAGGAAACATACCACATTGATGGGTATTGGTACCAGATTGAGCACCCAGACGAGGAGTGTCATGGGCATATTTCGATCCCAGATAGCAAAAACACGCAGCGCAGAAAACGCTGTTGAAGATATCAGGAGACATACCATTGAAGTATGTCCGCAACGCACTGGCAAATATAAAATATTGAATCAACTGTAGGACGTCCCATAGTATGTGTGAGGGAAGACAACTGTTGCCAAATGCAAAATGTGGAAGAAGTACAGGATTGCTACAAGACAATTTACCTCTGTAGTTAATGTAAGCCGTGCGCCGATATGAAAGAGTTACGAAGGGCAAAGAAACCTACTTGGACTGTATAAGATGAGATATTCAATATCGCAACTGCGATCATTATATATCGATTTGCCACGAATAACCAGGTGACTGAAGTCCACTTGCGTCGCCAAACCATAGCGACCTCTTGGTTTAGTGTCAGGATATACTCGTACGCGACCAACGCTGATTTCTTCAGGTTAGAAAATAGTTCATCTTTATCGTGATGTTCGACTTACCAAGCATGCTAGTGATCACAAAGGTGTATATCAGGCTATAGATGATTTGAGCGTTACTGTCGGGAACATTCAATACGACCTACTTGGCCTGAAATTCAGAGATAATCGCATCGGCGTCGGGTGGGGCTTGAGACATTCCCGTAGAAGAGGTAATTTGTTCGAACGAAATCGACTTGGAAGAATATACCGGGGTCCATTCTTCATTGAGCCCATATATCATCTTCAAGTTCTCTCGGGATAGCCTCTTGTAGTGACCGAGAACCACCGTCTGATTGAAGGTGGCTGTGTAATGGTTGGAATACGGGCTTGAACGGCGTCGCTAATTATCAGCGCCGTTCGTGATGAGGCACGCTATGCCGAGGCAACAGCGTCTCGCTTTACTTGCTCTCATGGGCGATAGGCATGACGACCTGCTCCTGCAGTAGATAATCGAAAGCAGCAACCCGTACGTAGATCCGATATGGGCGATGGCTGTCCCGTCAGTAGAAGGAATTTGGATGGATATTCTACGCACCTTTTACAATACGTCCCGTGAGTATGTCGCGGATCATTCAAAGTCGCTTCGTTCTTACGTTCTAGTGATGTATTTATGACTAGTTAAGTGTAAAGGTTCCGCATGGAGGCCCTAAAGCCATCCCTAGCATATTCAGATTAGTGAATGTTTAGTATAGTATAAATATTGGATGCGACTCACTGGCTTCTCGCTATAGCACCAGTGATAGATCCTACATAGAGAATCACTACAGGGGGTTAAGACATAGACAAAATTCGTGGTACAGTGCTGAAGACCCCTCCTCGGATTTGGTTGATAGTCTTCGACTCTGAGTTGAAAACAGACGAATCAAAAATGTGTCGGCGTCGGACGGAGTTGGCGACACCTTTGTGTTGATTTCGACCTAGGTTTCTGTGTCCTAGGGTAAACTGGTGATAACGTCGCCAATCCTCAATGCAGTTTAGTGTGAAGCTTACGTATAGAGAAGATGAGGCAACTGAAACTAATTCGTTTGCGTTCGTTTAATTTGGAGATCGACAACCAGTAAAGGTTAGACATACCTTCGTACATGGCACACATGAAAAAATCCCGTGCATGGTAACTCATTGGTGTGATGGCCTCGGATTGGTGCGCGACCACCGTGTTCTAGTCATCCTTGAATCAAACTGAACGGTTGCGAATCGTCTGGAGGCCTCAAGGATATCAACCGGATCTCGTCGGATTGGCGGTGTGATCGCCTATCAAAGATTTGGAATCAGGCATAACTTGTATCCTGTTGCATCCCACTCACCGAGTACTCCAGAATACGCTTGACGTAATATCACTGGAGATTGTCGAACATTTTATTCGCCCAACTGAGTAGATTAGAATTTTGTGAGCATGTTCGGAATGTGACTCGCTTCTTCGATCGCAGATGTTTTCATTGAGGAATGCGCCAAAACGCAGCTCCGTGGTTGTATCTACAGGGTAAGGTTGACCCAGGCCAAATCCAACTACTATCGCCACACTGTGACACCTTTGCGCGTTTATCCGATAAGCATAATTAACTGAGATTAAGTACAAAAGAAGGTTATAAGGCGCTAATATGAATAAGGGACATCGGGATGGTGTATTAGACGAGACTCGGATTCAATTATAGTAAAAGTCATTGGTAACAAGTATAAAAGAATGATAATTTAGAACTGAAATGTCTATTAGTGCTTTCGTGTTGTCAAATGGAGTTTTTGGCAGAATACGGTGAGTTTTGTACCCTCTCTTTGCTCATAGTGCATAGTGGGCGCCTACTAAGAAACAAGCTTCCGCCCTTTATTCCTCAAGCTACAGTCACGTTTTGAGGAAAATTCCTACTAGCAATTACTTGACCTACTGATGACATGAGTTCCCAGTAGCGTTTTATTCATAGCTATACTACACGAATTGATATTACCTTTCTAGTGATTTCCCCCGCCAAATTCAACGGTATTTTTGGCGCCCGCGAAGAACCCAGCTTACGCTCTTTATTCCTCAAGCTACAGTCACCTTTTGAATGAAATTCCTTCTAGCAATTAATCAAACCTATGATGAGATGAGTTCCCAGTGGCCTTTTTCTCATAGCTGTACTACATAAATTGCTATTACCTTTTTAGTGATTTCCCCCGCCAAATTGTAACGCAACGTGACAAAACCTGCACGTGATGTAGTTGGATTTGGCCTGGGTCAACCTTATACGGATGCTTCCGCTGCATCAGCAGATTCTCGGCCACTTTGATTCTCAGGCGGCTGTCTTGAAAGTTCTGAAGGAATCTTAGCTACTTAAAGTATACTTAGAGCATCTTAAGCTGTACTGCTGTCTTAAATTCCGGAGGGAAACTTTTGTTCTACTTAAAAATACAATTTGACTGGGAAGTGACTTAAGAAAAAGTGTGAAGGTCTTAGTAATTATATTGTACAGAGAAAGACACAATAAAACAGTAAATGACTAGAATGCCACTTCATGCGCATGGTGGTCCGCAAATTTATTAACGTAGTAAGCATTGAAGGCGTCGAGCGACTGAGAATAATGAAAATCGGCGGGAATAATTGCGTCACCAAAAACCGGTATGAGATGCGCTGCGCGGAGGATAGTATCCAGGTGAATAACGCCGTACAACGACGAACCGTCTGCGTTGTAATCGGGCTCGACTATCCACATACCCGTGAGGTCGTCCGGCTCGTCTCCGACTGGCGAGAACCAGCGCACCAACGCGCAAGGATATTCTATGTCGTTACACAAAAACGACATGAACAGGCGTATTCGGGCAGCGTGGAGACCTCGGAATCCTTCCAAAGAAGGATCCTTCTCGGCCAAAATGCAGTCGTAGCGGGGCGGACCTCTGTACCAAGATGGAGTCACTGGATATTCCTGGAGGTTTTTAGCTATGATAAAATATGAAAAAAACTTGAAAAGAGTATAAACTTTATTCATGATTTTGGATATAAAAAACTGGTAAAAATTCCAAAAGACTGCTGGTTTTATCTGCTGATATTTTGTAACAAAATTAAAACACTTTTGAGTCAGAATATGGTTTAATTTTGTGTCTTAGCTTTTCTAACTCAAAATCTTATCAAAATCTTAGCAAAATCTGTATAAAATCTGTAAATTGGTGTTTTGACCAGGTTTTGTTTGATTTTTATCAAGATTATGCATAAGAAAAGCACAGACAAAATTTAAACCATATTTTGAGTGAAAAGTATTTTAATTTTTTCACAGAATATCAGCAGATAAAACTGGCAGTCTTTTAGGATTTTTACTAAATTTTTATATTGAA